>CM035801.1:10171794-10466794 GCA_020466265.1 Siphamia tubifer | reverse complement strand
ATATATATATATATATATATATATATTTTTTTTTTTTTTACACTCAAAAAATATATAAAAGCAACACTTTTGTTTTTGCTCCCATTTTTCATGAGATGGACTCAAAGATCTAAAATTCATTCCAGATCCACAATATTACCATTTCTCTCAAACATTGTTCACAAATCTGTCTAAATGTGTGATAGTGAACACTTCTGCTTTGCTGAGATAATCCATCCCACCTCACAGGTGTACCACATCAAGATGCTGATCTGACATCATGATTAGTGCACAGGTGTGCCATATACTGCCCACAATAAAAGGCCACTCTGAAATGTGCGGGTTTTTTTTGCTTTATTGGGGGTCTGGGGACTCAGAACCAGTCAGTATCTGGTGTGACCACCATTTGCCTCATGCAGTGCAACACATCTTCTTCACATAGAGTTTATCAGATTGTCAATTGTGTCCTGTGGAATGTTGGTCCACTCCTCTTCAATGGCTGTGCGAAGTTGCTGGATATTAGTGGGAACTGGTACACGCTGTCGAATACGCCGGTCAAGCACATCCCAAACATGCTCAATGGGTGACATGTCCGGTGAGTATGCTGGCCATGCAAGAACTGGGACATTTTCAGCTTCCAAGAATTGTGTACAGATCCTTACAACATGGGGCCGTGCGTTATCTTGCTGAAACATGAGGTGATGTTCATGGATGTAAGGCACAACAATGGGCCTCAGGATCTCATCACGGTATCTCTGTAACGGACCACGAAAAACCCAAGCGCAGAACAGGAGACGTATGTAAAAGTCCAAACAATGCTTTATTTGAACACAGGTTAGAATACTGGTACAGAGTGATGAAGACAGGCCCTCGTTCGAGTCTCTAGAGGCTAGGCTGTACTTATCCAAGCCGGGCTCGAAGGTCTTCCTTGGATCCGGGAGCGGAACTGGAATCGGATTGATTCTGGTCCACCGTTGGGGCAGATGACGAGGCTCGTAGTCAGGGTTCGTTCCGGGGTCAGGGCAGGCAGCAGAATTCAGAGTCGGTACACGTTCCAGGGTCAGGGCAGGCGGCGAGAGGCTTAACAGGATCCGGATCGGGTTCAGAAACAGACAGGAGTAAAAGGCAGAAAACGGAGGTCGGACGGAAACAGGACTGGTACACGGAAACACAGAAGAAACAGAATGCTGGATAATCAGAGGACTGGTCATGATAATCTGGCACAGAGTCAGGTCTGAGAGCGGGTTATATACACCTCACCTGATGAGCGACATCTGCTCTCACCAGGTGAGGTGCATCAAAGATTATAGCCAGGTGAAAGGTGAAGACAGACACAGAACAGAGACAGGGCAGGAAAACACAAAAACACAAGGAACAGAACATGACAATCTCTGTGCATTCAAAATGCCATCGATAAAATGCACCTGTGTTCTTCGTCCATAACAGATGCCTGCCCATACCATAACCCCACCACCACCATGGGCCACTCGATCCACAACATTGACATCAGCAAAGGGCTGGCTGGTCTCAGACGATCTTGGAGGTGAACCTGCTGGATGTGGAGGTCCTGGGCTGGTGTGGTCACACTTGGTCTGCGGTTGTGAGGCCAGTTGGATGTACTGCCATATTCCCTGAATCGCCTTTGGAGACGGCTTATGGTGGAGAAATGAACATTCAATGCACGAGCAACAGATCTGGTTGACATTCCTGCTGTTAGCATGCCAATTGCACGCTCCCTCAATGCTTGTGACATCTGTGGCATTTTGCTGTGAGACAAAACTGCACATTTCAGGGTGGCCTTTTATTGTGGGCAGTATAAGGCACACCTGTGCACTAATCATGATGTCAGATCAGCATCTTGATGTGGCACACCTGTGAGGTGGGATGGATTATCTCAGCAAAGCATAAGTGCTCACTATCACACATTTAGACAGATTTGTGAACAATGTTTGAGAGAAATGGTAATATTGTGTATCTGGAATGAATTTTAGATCTTTAAGTCCATCTCGTGAAAAATGGGAGCAAAAACAAAAGTGTTGTGTTTATATTTTTGTTGAGTGTATATATATATATATATATATATATATATATATATATATATATATATATATATATATATATATATATATGAACAACCTGAAATGTCTAAAGACAATTAAGCACAATTTGAACAATTTTCTGCTTGTGTTACTAAAGTGTGAAGTGTCTTTGTAGAACTGATCCATAATAAACCATATGGACTAATAAGACATTCAGACAGAATATTGTTAAAGTTTCCCTCATTACCTCCACCAAGGAGGTTATGTTTTTATCTGCCTTTATCTGTTTGTCTGTGTTTGATCGGGTCTCGCCAGCTACTGCTGAGTCCCATTTCAGTGAATGATGGGACCCCCCAGAATGTGCTGGGAATCTCTCCACAATCTCTACCCCAAACTCATTCTATTTTTGCACTAGTGTCCCCTTCTGGCCTATTCTATTCTATTCTATTCTATTCTATTCTATTCTATTCTATTCTATTCTATTCTATTCTATTCTATTCTATTTTATACTATCAGGACATCCACAATTATGGTGCTCACTACCGATTGTTTAATTATTTATTTATTAAATCTCTTTTTATTTTGTGCAGGTTTGGTTTTCTCCTATTTTTATTTTTATTTATTTTTATTGATGGACAGTTAGTAGTTGGGAATAACACACCACCTTATAATCTTTAATAGAACCGCCTGTTAATTTCTTACCCCGTTCGTCTTGTCCAGTCTTTGTTTCCCCCACACATCACTGAGGTGTAGCACTGTCCTCCCTGGCTTATAATAGAGAGTTCTAATAAAGAATGTCTGCTCAGCTTTCAGGGAGGACCGACGATGGTCACACACATGCACTAAATATTAAAATATTTGGCTGCAAGACTAAAAAATGCATTGATCTCAAACAATGTTGACTCCCTCTCTGTGGAGTTAAACAATGAGAACAAATGCAGACAAAAAAAGACAAAAAAAAAAAAGAGATGGACAATGGGATCCTCTATCATATTCCACATGCTGATCTGGACATGATCCAGAAGACCGATTTTATTGCAATTCATATTAAAAATGGGGGGGGGGGGGTCCTTACATTTCGGCCCACTATGCCTTTAATGTTAGAGGTAGAGATTTCTAACAAGCACCATCATGTTTCTGAGACAATTCTACATCTGTAGTAAGTTAACGGATTTGACGTAGCTTTAATACCTGAGTAGATAGATCCAGAAGAAAACCGCCATTACGGAAAATGCGATTTTTGTTCATAACTACTGAACTAATACTCATATCATCTTGATTCCAGTTGTTAATGGTATGTTGTCATGGTCAAGGAATCCAAAAATGCTGCTCAAATAAATGTGGGACTAATATTTATTTATGGTGGACTGTTGCGCTTGGCGGAGGTCTATGCTCTCTGAGTGCTTTTCTAGTTTTCCTTATGAAATTAAACTTTTTTTTTGCACTTGGATAATTTATAAAAGTATTTTCATAATTTAATTTGGGGTTTTTTGCACTAAAACAATGACCAAATTTGGAGTTGTTATTATTTCTATGTTATGTTTTCATTTACTGGTCCGTCCCATTGGAGATTAAACCAGGCTGAATGTGACCCCCTGTTTTAGATCAATAGATGGGTTTATTCTCCAGGTGCACTTTGGGTCTTTATGGGTTAAGGAGAAGACGCCACATGAGGTAGAAATAGCTGAGATGACCACTTCTGCAGCAGCACAGTCCAAGTGCTGAGCCCAGATAAACTGTTCAGCAGCTGGCAGGTTTTTATCTGCACTGATGTGAACGGCTTCTTCTGGACGCTCTTCAAACACAAATGCATTCAGGCACTTTTGTCAACAATATTCCATCTTCTTTTTTGGAACCATTTTTGTCACAGTCAGCCAAACTCTTTTCTCTGGTACTTTTATTACACAGACATTTTTTTCCCCTTGTACATTTTTCCTCAAAAAGCTTCTAGAATGTTCTATATTTCATTGGCAGGAGTTCCAGCAAAATGGCAAATGGAGAGTAAAAAAAAAAAAGGATGAGTTTAATTAAAATATTTAATATAGGGGTGTCAAAGTCTTTTTAATTTAGGGCCACATTCAGCTTCATATAATAGAAAATGTGCCGCATCAGTAAAATAGTATAAATAATAGTGTAAAACCGGTAACACTTTACATTAAGGTGGTAATTCTATGGTAATTTTGATGTAATTTTGTGGTAATAATGCGTTTGTAGCTGTTTATTACAAGTCATTTCCAGTGCAATTACTCAGCAGTTTCTAGGTATCAATGATGCAAACAGCTTTTTATGTGGTAATTATGATGATTTTTATCATCTTTTTAGCTTTTATTATGTTTTTGTGTGATTTTTACTTAGTATTTGTAACTTTTATTATGTATTGTTGCTTTTTTATTTTAGTATTTTTTGAGCTTTTATTATTTTTAATGTGTTTTAATCTTAGTAAAAAATTTTGCTTTGATTATGATTGGTGTTTTTATGTGACTATTTTTAGTTTTTATGTTTAGTTGTGTTTCTAGCTCAATATCTTTTTAAGCTTTTGTTATGTTTTATTGTGTTTTAATCTTAGCATTTTTTTTAGCTTTGATTATGTTTGGTGTTTTTACGTTAGTATTTTTAGTTTTTATGTTTTCTTGTTTTTTTATGTTAGTATTTTTTAGCATTTATGATGTTTTATTGTGTCTTAGTCTATCTTAGTATTTTTTGCTTTTGTTATATTTGGTGTTTTTATGTTAGTATTTTTTAGCATGTATTGTTTTATTGTGTTTCTATTTTAGTATTTTTAAGCTTTTATTATGTTTTTGTTGCATTTTTATCTTAGTATTTTCAGCTTTTTATGTTTTGTTGTGTTTTTATGATAGTGTTTTTAGTTTTTATTATGTTTAAATTATTATGTTTAATTTATCTTTGTATTTTTTAAGTTAATTTAACTTAAAGCTGGGATGGGAGATGTTTCAAAAGTCAAACATAAACATACATGTACATGGTCTAAATATTGCAGAATGGACATGGAGGAGTCAGCAGGTTCTCCACAGCATTTCCCTTCAATCTTCATAACTTTCTCCTGACAGTTGATGCAGACACACCAGGTAGGTTGATCTGTGGCTGAGGGTCTGCAGGACCACATGTCATGTGGGCCAGGTCGAACATCAAACTGGGGTCACAGGTCAGTGAGGGCGAGCTGCAGTAAGTGATGGGAATGTTCCAAATTCAATGATCGAATCTGGGCCTGGATAATAATAAATATGTTTTATGTAGTGTATTTTCTTTTTGAAACACATGTTAAAGATGAAAACTAAATAACAGTTCTATTGTACATGTCCTATTATGTGTAAACAGTGCATAGGTAAACACACTCCATTTAGATTAAAAACTACTGTATTTTCTGGACTATAAACCACACCTGTATATAAGCTGCATCCACTGTATTTTAAAAAGTTTAAAAAATATATATAACCACAGATATCTATGTTGAAAAATTATATATTTACTGCATGTTCAGAAGGATTTTGAACTGTAAATAAAATTGCATGTTTGTACCTGAACACATTTTTTAACAGTGCCTTTTAACATGGCTTTGCTGATTAAAACAGAACAGAACAAAGAGAAAAATAACCTTGCATCATATGAACTTCTTTGTATAATAATTAATAATAATAATTAACAGCTGCTAATTTTTGTCATCTGTGTTCTATCTGCTAAAGAAAAAGTAGCGTATTCTTCTTTGCTTTGATTTTTCTTAGTATTTTTGATACTAGTTGTGGTTCGAGTGCTCCTCGCGGTGAAAGAAAAATCCACAGAATCCAACCTTTGTAAAAACCTGATGATTCAAAACATATGAAAAAAGTAGTGGCTTATAGTCCAGAAAATATGGTATTATTTTGTCAGAGGCAAATGGATGTATAAAGTAGAAGTGTTGTTATGGATGTAATTACAACACTAGTAGTGCTATGTTTGGACCTACAACTGTGTAATATCACACTAGTGTTGTAATAGATGTCATTTCTTTCACTTTTTACAAATATTATGTCAAAAAAATACTCATATATGTGAGAAACTTGCAGAGCTTCAATTCTGTCCAAGTTCAATTTAATTCAATTTTATTTATTTATAAAGCCCTAAATCACAACAAAGTCGTCTCACACGGCTTTACAGAAACACAATCAACTACAGAGGTACATGAAAAGTCCCGAGCATCCCCTGTCCTTAGACCCTCCTTATCGGCAAGAAAAAAACTCCAAAACCCAGTGGGAAAAAGAAGAAATGTTGAGGAGAACCACACTGAAGGACAGATCACTCCCATGGATGAACGTCCATTTATAAATGAAGGGGGGGGGGGGGGGTCCATCCATCAGACACCAGCCAGGCGAGGGAGGAGGTCCGGGGTCACAGGTCAGCACAGGCGAGTCACCACAGATACTGACGTCCAATAAAATGCAATGAATAAATAATTAAAATGTCATTAAATCAACATAAAAATGAACCAAACTGCAAGAAGTCTTTTTTTAAAGTAAAGTTTAATAGAATTTATTTATTAACTTAATTAATTTATTAATTAAACCCAGTCACACGTTTTAGAGTGTATTCCCTTTATTATGTTTTAATATGTTTTTATCTGAGCATTTTTAGCTTTTATTATGTTTGGTGTTTTTAGCTTAGTATATTTAGCTTTTATTGTGTTTTTATCTTAGTATTTTTTTTAGCTTTTATTGTGTTTTTATCTTAGTATTTTTAGCTTTTATTGTGTTTATATCTTAGTATTTTTAGCTTTTATTGTGTTTTTATCTTAGTATTTTTAGCTTTTATTGTGTTTTTATCTTAGTATTTTTTTTTTTAGCTTTTGTTGTGTTTTTATCTTAGCATTTTAGCTTTTATTCCATTTAATTTATTCTGTTTAATTCTGTTTTGTTTGTTTTTTTTACGTTAATTTAACTTAATTTAAATTTTACTTCATTTTTAAGCAGAAAAAGCTCTTGATTTGAAGCTGAACTAAACCTATGATTAATTTTTAAAGTCCAATACCAAACTGAGTGAAATGTATTCAGTTCTTTCATATAATGTGCTGCCATCATTTGTTTTGAGCACGTAAGGGGGTGTCTTTTTTATTTTATTTATTTATTTTATTTTATTTTGTTTTATTTTTTACAGTGCAGTGGGAGATTCTAGCGTCAGATTTTTTCACTCAACTCTCTTTGACAGGATTGGTTTCCGTGTGCGTATGTTTTCCTTTTTTCCTTTTTTGTGCCGCACCCACTTCCCCTCCCTCGTGCACGTAAAACCTCCCACGTACATCCTTTCACACACGTTTCCAGCCTCAGCATCAGCATCAGCGGCAGAAGAAGCGCTTCACTAAACCCGGTGCACGGAGGGACATGGGAGAGCTTTTACACCCATGACACCAACACCACAGGCAGCGGGAAGGATGGGCCGAACCGGGACCACGACCGAAACCTGCACGAGAACCGGAACCTGGACCAAAACCAGGACCTGGACCAGGACCAGCAGGGAGATGCTGTGCTTGATCGGAACCGCCTGCCTCTGGATGCCGTTGTTGGCAGAGGTATGTACAGGAGATGAAGATGAGGATGAGGATGTTGGTGGTGATGATGATGCGGCCTGATGGCTTAGATTTTTATTTATTATTATTATTATTATTATTATTATTATTATTATTATTATTATTATTATTATTATTATTATTATTATTATTATTATGATTATTGCAAATGTATATACTTTT
Source organism: Siphamia tubifer (assembly GCA_020466265.1). Lineage (NCBI taxonomy): Eukaryota > Metazoa > Chordata > Actinopteri > Kurtiformes > Apogonidae > Siphamia > Siphamia tubifer. Next base: position 10,459,039 of record CM035801.1, on the reverse strand, counting down.
ACTTGATAGAATGAATGGGGTTTTTGAGGCAAACATGAATGCAGTGAAGACAGTAAAAGCTGGATGGAATCAGGGATGTTTTATTTTATTTTATTTTTATTTTTTTAAATACATTCAACAACAAAGCAGGTAGAATTAGGAGTCGTGAAATCTGGATCCAAAGCCTCTAATCCACCCAGTGTTTATCTTTAATTAATGTAGTCTACTATCAGTGCGCATTGTCCAATTAAGCAGACACGCACGCGCAGGCACAGTCGCGCACACATACAGTCGTGGATTTACCCCCCCCCCCCCTCCCTCCCTCCCCCTCGGCAGGGTATCATGACAGGAACCCGGCTGTGCCACCCCCCACCCCCCTTCCCTCTGGTGTTTTGGGCATGAAGACCTCATCCGGGCTGTTGGAGTCTGTCACAGCACATTTAGTCAGACTGGGGGGGGGGGTCTGTCAACTGGAGGTCAGCATCACTACTGTCTTTTCCATTGAATATTATCAATAATATATAATAATATTATTGCCAGTAGCTCAGCTTTGGTTTCACTATAAATTTTTTAAAGAGAGAATGCAGTGATTGTTTTTTTTTCTGATGTCATAGGCTACGTTTCCATGTTTTTAAATTCCAAATAATTTATTTAGAATAAAATAATTCTGAATTAAAGCTATTTCCTTCATGTTTGTGTAATGGAATATTCCAAATCAAAAGAAGCACATTTGTATTGGGTTCATGAGTGTAGATGTAAATTAATTGTGTCGAACCACTTCTATCTAAATATATTTAGTATTTATTCAATTAGTTTGAACAAATCAAGCAAAAAAAGAAAATAATGTGACACCCCTTGGGTCATTTTTTGAATGCATGGGCATTAATTTGAAATAAAGGTTTCCATGGAAACAGGTGTATTTGCGCTGTAGTTTATGGAGCTTTAAGAGCTGCAGGTACAGAGGGTTCTGATTGGACGGAACTGCCACTTAACATCTGGATGTCTACTGGAAAAAAACGATTGCATCCACTTCCTGTTTTGCTTTTGTTTCAACTACGTTAGCCCAGATACTACATGTGATTTTTGCTTTTATTTTTGTGATAATTATGAAGCAGCAGCTCAACAGAATCAACAAACTAATGCCGGCAGCACAGAATATGTGCGTCATCGCGACCAGACCAGGAGCATGTGCAGAATAACTGGAATAATATTAAAGTGGAATTAACTAGTTTACATGGCAGAGGATTTAGCAAAATCTGAATTAAGATTGGAATAAACCAGTGACTTTATTTGGAATTACGTTTAATTTAGAATGATCATTTTCCACTGGAAGTAAATATCTTAGCTGCACTAGAGGCCCCTAGTGGCAGCAAATCTAACTTGCTACTGTAGTAGGTCCAGTTCTGCTCCAACATATTCTCACTCATCATCAACAACTGACATGCTGACCAAGTGTCAGCGTCTGACACACGAGGTGTCCCTCAGCGTCTAAGTGATTTCTAATCTGTCTGTTACAATATGTGACGCTCAGAGCCCTAAACCTAAACCTGAGCAAAAAAGTGTTTTAAACCCAAGTATCTCGTATCACCGTGGACGGGTTAGAAACCCACTGTGTCTGACTTAGATGCTGACAGACACCTTGTGCGTCAAAAACTGCTGCTTGTTCAGCGATGTGCTGTGAGTGAGACAGTGTTGAATGTTCAATGTAACTTTAGGCAAGATTTCCCTGAAACTGGCGACGAATCACAGTGGAAAAAAGAGTCAGAGGGCGGGCGTAACAAAGTGACACTGCCACGATTTAGAAACAACCATAGAAGAAGAACAACAACGATGATAGATGGCCACCCGTGGGTGGTGATTTCCTTTTATCAAAGATGAGTGAAGTGAGAAAACGACAGCAATATTTAAGTTGTTTTTACAGAAGCAACAACAGTCGTTAAACTCCATAATCCACCATTTTGTTTTGTCCTTCCTAACTTTCTCTGGACTCGTCCTTTGCAAAGCTCTTACTCCGTCATTCTAAACATTATGCTGATTGGTTGTAAAGTGGTACCGTCCTTTTGCATACAGAGGCATTTGAAAGACAACCTTTTAGCCCCGCCTCCCCTGATTATGAAGCACCACTAGACCTATACATGTAATGAATATATAGATAGATAGCACTGCTAGGGTAGGAATTATGTGTTTACATGGTCATCTTATAGAGGAATTAACCTTTATTCGGAATTAAACAACAGTAAAACTCTCCTGTAAACAGTGTATTTAACTTTTAAAGGGGACATATCACCATCATTGTCCACCAGTGAACACAGCTCCCAGTGCTGTGTACTAATACTCATACTGTCATCAGTACACTTAAACACAGTATACTTTCTGTACTTACTAAGTGTACATTACAGAGGGTAAGTGCTGTTCCAATTCCAATACCAGATCTGATTCTGCCTGTCGTACTTACCAGAAATTGCATCGGAAACCTAGAAAAATACATCTTTTTTTCTGACCAAAATAGAAGCTATTATTTTTATGGTGTTTTTCATGAATATAAATCTCCAGTTCCTCTGGAGAATGTGTTGTCGTCAACGCCGTCAGCATCGAAATACACTCGTGTGTAAAACCATTTATGTCACATTATTGCAAAGTAGTCGAATGTTTGTCTGTAAAGTCTCTACATTAACAAGTGACTAATAAACATTATTGATCAGTTACATGACAATATATGACAATTTATTGTAACATAAGTTTCTACTCTGTAATGAATCTGTCCGTCATGTTTTTAATTCACACAGTTTCTTACGTCACTTCCACTACATAGGTCATACGTAAACAATATGGCGGCCGTTGAGAAGAAAAAGTGTACATAACACCACACTTAAAAAATGGGCATCATCCAGGTGATTACAGTCCACTTAACTTCACCACCATTAGAAATGGGACGCCCTCTGTACCCAAAGACAGTGCACAAAGGATGGTAAGTACAGGTATTTGAACACAGCCCTGGTGTCTCAGTGACGGGTCTGTCACATGCTTTTTATTAAGGGCAGGGGCGTCACAGACATTTAAAATGTGGGGGTGTTCTAGGCTGTGACACATAAGTAAAGTTTTGTTAATTTATCATCGCAAAATTAACGAACAATTATCCATTAATGGTTAAATTTTTATATTAAAAAAAGTAATATATGGCCGAAAATAACATGAATGTGTTTTTACTCGATTAAACTTTTATTCAATTCATAAGTAAAAATTATGAGTTAAAAAGTAAAAAATTATGAGATAAAAAAAATGTTTGAATTAAATAAATCAGACACTGATTTTACAGACACTGTTCCTCTTTTTTCTTCCAAAAATGTTTTGTCCATGTCAGGGGAGACGACTAAAAATATGTTCCTCAGGGGGAACATCAGTGAAAAAAGTTCTCGAACCACTGTCTTAGTGTAAATGTCACAGAACAAGACATAGTTTAGTTTAACTTAGTTTAACAACAGTAACATTTCTCATTACTTACTGGTTAATGACTGTTTGTTAACACCACGAAGAAGAACTGTTTACATTAACGGATAAAAAGTAGGTGAGACCAACTCTGTGTTTGTTTCCTGGATCCAGTAACGATACAATATATAAACTCAGGAAAAAGTGGAGGCTATGAAATCATCTGGGTGGAGAAGTGGGGGTGTTGCAACACCCCCATCCCCCATGTGGGCAACGCCCATGACTAAAGGAAACTATTGTAGATATAAGTGAACATAACTTCAAAACATAGATGAGGTTCAACTTAGTGGAATTAAGTCATTAAATGCTGATAATGATATAGTTCTGTTATTCATATTGTTTAAAATAAAAATGATAAAAAAAAAATAAACTTAACTGATGTAGTCGATGATGAAATATAATTTCACAACACTGCAAACTACCACACCAAAAAAATTACAATATAAAAACTGTGGGTCAGTTGGTAGAGCAGGTCGTCCAATGACTGAGGTTCGAGTCCCGGCTCTGTCTGTCCACATGTCCAAGTGTCCTTGGACAAAGACACTGAACCCTGTCTTATTCTCCCAGTAGAACTGACAGAACCTTAGAATATAAGTTAATAAGTAATGTTTTAATTCAAATATACTTTAATAAGAATTAAAATTTTAAGTTCTGGAAACTTGTGTTTTTTAAATTTCATCAACTTAAAATAATTGAGGCAATCGATTGGCTGAAATTTCTGCAAACTTATTCTGGTTTACAGTGAAACTGGACTTTGTCATTATCTCCAGGTAAAGCCTGAGAGCGATTATTGGCAATAGTTGAACATATATGTTCCTGTTAATGCTTTGACTTATTGTCAGTTATTTTTAGAACGTAACCTCTGTAATAAATGAAGACTCACTATGTAACGCTTTGGAAATAACTTCTTCATTTATTGATGTAATAAGCAGCTGATGGGCTGGAGCTGGTGCAGAAGTCATTAGTGGAACATAGTGATGTGCACGTTTTAATTAAAGCCATTAACAGTGGAAGCAGCCGTGCATATACAGCACCAACAGCGCACTGCAGTGGAGCTGATGTGTTTGCACTGAGCTTCATTCCAACACAGGAGTGAACTCAGCTGTGGCCGTAGACGCCACTGTTCAGAACCAAGGTTATAATCCTGAAAGAAAATGAACCGAATGAACAAAACTACAGTTGGAAAAAAAACATTTTGTTAATTGAAATAAATAAAAACTATAATTAAAATAAAAAAGATAACTAACTGAAACTGAACATTTTTTTAAAAATTGTTTTTATTTATTAAAATAATAATAAGAAGAATTAAGTATCATTACATGTATTTATTTTATTGAATTTTTTGAGTGTGTGTACTTATATTCCTATCTTTATGGGGACATTGATATGTTTACACAGTCACACTACTGGGCCAAAAATTCAGGTCCCCATGAGGGTTACATATACATTTAGGTCCCCACTAGCAAAATATAAATATGTGTGAAGTATGCAAATGATGTCCCCCTATAACCACATTAACTTATTTTTTCTGGAAGTCCCCATAAAGCATGAGGGAAACAGGTGCAAAGCGAAACATGTATTTTTCAAATTATCATAATCATAATGTATTTAATTTACTGTTTTTATTTATTTATTTATTTTTATTTATGTATTATTCATTTTATTAATTTTTTTGAATAATTAAATTTTTTAACCCTTTTTTAAAAATTTTAAATTAGATTTCTTTTTAAAAATGTTATGATACATATTTATTATTTCTTTATTTTATTTGTATTTTATTTCACTTTAAAAAATAAAAGACGTGTTTACGCTCACTACCCAATGGCTATTTTTCCAACAAGTGATGATAAGAAATTTGGTTCTCATGAGACATGGATACCAGTGTGTGTGTGTGTGTGTGTGCGTGTGTGTGTGTGTGTGCGTGTGTGTGTGTGTGTGTGTGTGTGTGTGTGTGTGTTTTGGACGCAGCTGTGACATCGACATAACCAATTAGCGTTGTAATGGAGCTGTGTGATTGATCTGAATGCAGAACTCAGCGTCCCTGTTTGCCATCATGGGTCACCTGTCCCGACTCTAATGTCATTAGACTGAGCTGAGGAGAGTGACAGACAAACACCAGGAACAAATCATCTGTGTGAAGAGGAAACGTTCAGTATTTAAGGGGAATTCCTCTGCGGCAGCTCGTTGGGGTTGTGTGTTTTGTGCTCAGAGGTGTGACCTCATTTCTGACACCACGACACTTTCACTTTTGTCTCACAACATCTGATGCTGTCGACTACTATTACACATGTTCAGAGGTGGTAGTAGTACTGACATTCTTTATTTAAAGGTGTCATTCAATGGTTATTTCATTAATATTACTGTGTTCTCTATTGTTATTGAATACATTGTGTTAAAACAAACATCCAGATTGTTTTGTTTCCAGCTGTTTTTTCACGATAGAAAAATGACTTAAGTTTCGAACAACAGAGTTTACGGTACTTCCTCATACATGTCCATGACGCGGTGACGAGGTGTCTCTGATTGGCTCAGAATGTGTGAAGGAACACTCCCCCCTCCCCTCTCATTATCTATGTGTGTTTACCTTTACCAGAGTAGCATCCAGCTAGGTTTTGTGCTGTTGCTTGTTCTGAAAATGTGCAGGGAAAAAAACAGAGAGCACATGAACCAGTTTGACCCAACATTTTTTTCCAGTTTGAGCAGCAGCTACTCTCGTAGATGCTAATGCTAATGCTACTTCAGATTCACTGCAATAGGGGACGGGTTTAACTCCATGTAGATGACGCTAAAGTCCATCTGATGTCAGATGGACCGGCTTTTTCTTGTTGTTTTGTGTGAATGCAGTATGTAGCCAGTGGAGGTGATGAACCACTGTGTGTTGGTAAGTCTGGGTGAGCCATTAGATTCCAAAAGAAGCGTGGAAAAGTGGTTTTCACTGGAATGACACCTTTAAATGAAGTCAAAATTATGACATTAAAAGGCAAAATTGTGAGATAAAAAGTAAAAAATATGAGATAAAAAGTCAAATTATCAGATAAAAGTAGAAGTAGAAGTACAGCTACTGGTGTGAAAAATACTCTGGTAAAAGTAAAAGGACTGATTCAACTCCTTTACTAAAGTAAAAGTAAAAAAGTACCACTTCTCAATAACCAGGAAAAATCAGAAAAGTTTCAAAAGTATAAAAAAAAACCTCTAAAAGAGAGTTCATGTGTAGAAAATGTGTTTGATCTGGTCACAGTTACTCAGTTTAGTCGATATGGACAGAATAATAATAATAATAATTCACCATTGACATAAAAAGTAAAAATTATGAGATAAAAAAAAAGCACTCTGAGAGCACAGACCTCCACCAAGTCACCCCCCTCCCCTCACCAGGGGGGCGGTCACCAATATCTAATCATTTATTGATCTGACATGTTCAAATCCATCCATTCTCAGTCGTTAATCCTAACGATAAACTAATCTTTAATTTTCACTGTTAATTAATTAACTATTTTAAATAGTACATAGACGGTCAGGATGAGGTGCACCTGTCCTGTGGTGGGTTTGAAAATGGTCGCTTGTAGTTTCGTGTTGTGTGATTGGCTTGTTGGGCGGCGTGGGTTTTTGTTTTTTTTCCTATCGCCAATCGGCTGTTTTTGGGCCGATTATGATCAGCAGCCATTTGATGTGTCAACACTAATGTGAACTTACTTTGTAGTTTTGTTTATGTATTTATTTGGATGTATCTTATATATACCATGTACTAACTGATGTGTGTGTGTGTGTGTGTGTGTGTGTGTGTGTGTGTGTGTGTGTGTGTGTGTGTGTGTAGGGCTGTGTTTGTTTTTGTTTGGGATTTCTGTTTGGGTTTAGGAAGATTTAATTTAATTTAATTAAATTTTTATATTTATTTAATTTTTGGTGAAAAAGTGCATTATTGAGAAAACATCTGAAATATTTTTGTTTAATAAACAAAGTAAAAAAAAAAAAGTCCATCCATTAGTTTTTGAGTTCACCTCTGACATTTAATCATGTGATCCTTGGGACACCCCCAACACATCCTGAAGATTTTATTACAACCCATCCATAACTTTTTTAATAATGTTGCTAAAAATCAAACAGACAAACTCCAGTGATCACCAGTCACACCACACATGAATGCCTTGCTCAAGTTCCATGATGACTCGTACTTTTTGTCATTTGTATAACGGTGGACACGAGGCCTTCAGACTATTTTATTATTATTAAAAAGTCTCATCTCATCATCTGAACCCACTTTATCCTCACTAGGGTCACAGGGGTCACTGGGGGTCTAATCCAGCTACAGTGGGTGAAGGTGGGGTCAGAGGTCACCCTGTATGAGTCTCCAGTTCATCTCAGGACTGAACATATATAGACAAACAATCACTGTCACATTCACACCTATTCTATTAACCAGTTAACCAGGTTAACCAGGTTAACCAGTTAACCAGGTTAACCAGGTTAACCAGTTAACCAGGTTAACCAGGTTAACCTGGTTAACCTATCAGTGCATGTGTTTGGATGGTGGGAGGAAACTGGAGAAAACCCACATAGACATGAGGAGAACATGTAAACTCCACACAGAAAGGTCTGGTGTGGGAATAGAACCAGGGACCTTCTGTCTGTGAGGTTCTAGTGTTAACCACTGTTATTAAAAAAGTCATCATTATGAGATTTTTAAAAAATATAATTATGAGATTAAAAGTCAAAACTGTGACATGAAAAGTTTAAATTATGAGATAAAGTTATAAATGTGTTAAGAATTATATAATTATGACAAAAGGGTCTAAATTCTAATCACTAAAATCTCTGTTTCTTTCCTCCAACAGTTTTCCCTCTGAAGTGGCTTATTTTTGTACTGTCACATCTATTTAGTTTGAAAAAGTATTTATATTATATATAGTATTTCTATTTTGAGAATGTAAGGAGTATAAAGTACATATATTTATTTAAATGTAAGGAGTATAAAGTACATATATTTATATAAATGTAAGGAGTATAAAGTACATATATTTATATAAATGTAAGGAGTATAAAGTACATATATTTATATAAATGTAAGGAGTATAAAGTACATATATTTATATAAATGTAAGGAGTATAAAGTACATATATTTATATAAATGTAAGGAGTATAAAGTACATATATTTATATAAATGTAAGGAGTATAAAGTACATATATTTATATAAATGTAAGGAGTATAAAGTATAGATATTTATGACTAAATGTTGGGGTAAAATGTTACAAAAAAAAATCTGCAGAAAAATCCACAATCACAGATCTATAATCAAAGTAACAGGTCTGTTCTGAGAATGAATGTAAATTGGGGAAAGTCTTTGATATTTTACATTTATGAATATGAAATGTACCTCATAAAATCATCAGACTGACAATAAACATATATTATCAGTCTGATGATATATTATATATAATACACTACATTCATTGTTATTAAAACCCACAATCACAGATCTATAATCAATCACAAAATAACATTTGATTTTTAAACACAATATGTAGAATAGAATAGAATATAGAATATAGAATATAGAATAGAATATAGAATATAGAATATAGAATATAGAATATAGAATATAGAATATAGAATAGAATATAGAATATAGAATATAGAATATAGAATATAGAATATAGAATAGAATAGAATAGAATAGAATATAGAATATAGAATATAGAATAGAATAGAATATAGAATATAGAATATTGAATAGAATAGAATAGAATAGAATATAGAATATAGAATATAGAATATAGAATATAGAATAGAATAGAATATAGAATATAGAATAGAATAGAATAGAATAGAATAGAATATAGAATATAGAATATAGAATAGAATAGAATAGAATAGAATAGAATAGAATAGAATAGAATAGAATAGAATAGAATAGAATAGTACTTTTTTCATCCCAGCCTGGGAATTATTTTTCTTTAGTTACAGCAGCAAAAACCAAAGTGCAGATATGAAATAAGAGAGAAGATGAGTATATTGTCATAATTTCTAGTATTTATATTTCATTGCACAGTGGTTCTAAGTGTGTGTGTGAAGTTACTGTTATTGTTCAGTCTGATGGATGTTTAATCTGCTCTGTCTTCTTATCTGCAGGTGGTGGCTGAAGACAGTTACTTAAATGAGGTGCAGAACTCAGGTAGGTGTCCAAACATCTGCTGTCCGTCCTTCTGTCTGTCCATCCGTCCTTCATCCTGTGTCTCCACATACATCCATGCTCTGTTTTTCTTTCTCCTTCAGTTTAAGCCACATTTTGACTCAGACGCTCCATAAATCTTCTTCTCTCCACACCCCTCCTTGCCTCTTTTACCTCTCTCTTCATGCCTTCGGCCTGCCCCCCCCCCCACACATTTAATTTCCCACTGTGTGATGGGGGGTGGGGCGAGCATCTCCTTCTGCCAAAGCTCCTTCCCAGCGCTGGAACATCGGTATCTTTGCAGCTACAGACGCACTGACAGACAAATGAAAACGATGCTCCATTACAAACACAGCACATAAAATAAAGCACATAAAATTTAATTAAATAAATAAGCAAATAAAAAAAACTAATAAAACATAAATACATAAAAAATAAATAAATACATTTAAAACTAATAAAAAATAATACAATTAAAAATGTAAATAAATAAGTGAATAATAATAATAATAATAAAATCAGACAGCACTCATCAGCGCTCCTGCTGCATCAGCGAAAACAGCTCCACCATGTGAAAACCACCGCAGGCTGAACGATAGGTGCTTGATTTAAAGGGGGGGGGGGGGCATTTTTCATTACACAGTATTGCACAGGATGCTTGACTGTTTCCTTTGTAGCATGAAATGTCCCTTAATCAGGTTTTATGTATTTTACATGAAAATACTGGTGCTATTAAAGGATTAAAATGTTTAAACAGATTAATCACGGGGGTTGATTTGGATTAATTTTGATTAAATATTAATTTTTAATCAATATTAATTACATTTCATTTTTCATGAATGCTTTATGTTGGTCGACTGTTCTGTCTCAGGGGGGGGGGTTTTGTCTCAAATTTACCACAAAACACAGAAATATACACAAAGAAATACAAAAAAATGTGGAGAAAAAAGTATATGAAACATAAATTAAAAAAAAAATTTACATGAAAAATCCAAAACATTTTCAAAAACTCTTCTAAAATACAGAAAAAAGGATAGAGAGATAAAGTATCCAAAACATATGGCAAAATATGAATATATACTATATGTAATTAACATGTTTATTCAACACCTTCAACAGTTTCAACTAAACAATTGTTCCATTGAATTGTTAATATTTTAATCAGATTAATTATGATGATGGATTAATCTGCAATTAATGCATTAATTTTGACAGAGCTAGAAAACACATCATAAAAAAATAACAAAAAGTTGACAAAAAGGATCACACATGACCCCCCCCCCATGAAAATAAATATAAAAGCTTGGAGTAAATTCACTGGTTATTATTCATTTAAATTTACTGGTTTATTCCAAATATGGAAGTGTGTGTATGTGTGTGTGTGTGGGGGGGGGGGTTAAATCACTTATTTTCCAACATTTAATTCACTAATCATGTAAAATAGGGATTTTTTGTATCAGAAAATAAAAAAAAAATTGAAGAAAAAGTGACTTTTTCAGCAAAATCTATCATGATAAACTTTGTCCATTCATTGTTATTGATCCAACGCCATTGGGTTTAACTGGTGAATTACTTACTATATTAACATGATGTTTTTTTAATTCGGAATTATTTATCCTGAATAAAAGTTGATACAGTAAGAAGCCATTGAATTCATTGTTCTAAAAATAAGGCCTTAATTGGCATTAAAATGTCTCAAATCGAATTTTCAAAAGTCTTAAAAATGTGGACACACTAGTAACATTTACGTTAGTTTGATATAAAAAGTATTTGGTAACATTTAGGCTGCAACTGTTTCAAACTGTGTTTATAAGGAAGTGAATCTGCCAAAAGAATCTGATCTTTTGTGGCTCATAGGTTTGGCTTAAACTTTGGTAGGGACATTGCTACTACCCCCCCCAAAAAAAATAAAACTCTCAGCAGAGCAGTTAAAGAACAAGAACACTTTACTTTTTTCCAATGTCCAAATTCAGCATACACATACATATTGCTTTTTGTCAAAACATTCAAGAGAAGAACTAAATAAATTAAAACTGCAAGCAGTTTCAAAGGCCTTCGCTTTCCCTGGCGACCGCCTCCCCACGCCACATCTGGGTCAAATTTGAGCCAAATTGTTGTTTGTATGTTTGATCTAATGGCATTTTAGTAGGGGGCGCTATAGAGAAAAATTGCAATTTCTATTGATAAACTGGTGTAGGACCGAGAGATAGACAAATTTCAGCCAAATCCGTGTTCGTATGTCCGAACTACTGCCATTTTATGAACAGTGTATTTGGCGAATCTGTAGGGGGCGCTATAGTACGAAATAATTTCGTATGACAAACAGGTGGAGAAATTTCAGTGTTTGTGTGTCCGAACTACAGCCATTGTAATAAAAGTAAAGTTCTAGGGGGCACTATAGTACAAAATCAGAATGTCTTTAGTTAAATGGACGTAGACCTGGGAGACAGACGTCTGTGTCACATTTCAGCCAAATCGGTGTTTGTATGTCCAAGCTAAAGCAATTTATGTAGTGGTAATTTTCCCCAAAATTTTCTCAAAATTTGCGACAGCGTAGCACAAAAATGATGCAATTTCTCCAAATAAATTGGATAACTTTTGATGTCCCACTTGTCTAGATCATGTTCAATGTTTTTGAGCTCATTCCAATAACAGCAAAAATCCATGACTCAAAGTTTTTAAAATTTCAATCCAATATGGCGGACTTCCTGTTGGTTTATGGGTGTGGTCATCATTTAGTTTTTTTGTTCATCATCATATGACGAACATTTGTACCGATTTTCATAGCTCTAACTTCATGAAGTCGTGATCTGGCCTAATACAAACTATTTACACTTTTCTAGGGGGCGCTGTAGACACATTTCTTTTCTGATGTTTACGAAACCTGTTCAGGGGGTCAAATTAGAGGTCAAAGGGTTGAATCAGATTAAACTGCAGGCAGTATCAATAGACCTTGTGCCTGACGTGGGACGAAGGCCTAAGAACTATTAGTGGGATCTTCTGTATTGGCTGTGGTAAAAAGGGTCGTCCAATGACCGAGAGGTTGGCGGTTTGCGTCCCGGCTCTGGCTGTCCACATATCAAAGTGTCCTTGGCCAAGACACTGAACCCTGACTTAGTCTCCCAGTAGGACTGACAGAACCTTAGTGTGAATGTGAGGCTAATGTAAAGAGCTTTGAACCATGAAGGTGGTAAAGTGCTGTATGTACAAGTGCAGAACATTTATCTTCTATATTATGCAGAAAACACAAAGACATTTTAAAAAAATCTGCACTTTACATTATTGCGTCGTATTATTGCATTCTTGTGTCGCCAACTAAGTATCTCGTCTAAAGTGAATTAATTTACTTGATTTTGTCTCCTCGTTACTTTCTGCGTACTGGGCATTTACTTCGAGGGTGAATGATGACGCAATTCACAGCGCAAAGGACTCGTCTTACCCATTTGTGTATGGGAACTATTTTTCGGTGACGGGAAACACAGCCGACGCACACCAAGGACTGTCAGTGAGAGTGGGACGCATTGTTCAATAATAAAGGACAAACCGAAAGAAACAGCAAAACGCCCACAAGTGTGCAGCGATTCATCTATGATCTGAATAACCATGACTTATAGCCTCGGTATTTGATGACACTCAAAGACAACGCGAGATGTTCTAGGTTGTCAGCTGAGTCCACAGAAGGATTAGGACTATGCTAAGTGTAAATAGTCCTATCAAAATGAAGCCAACAAGTAAACCTAGGGTATAAACCGACAGAAGGAACACACTTAGCTAAACATCGTACTCTGAATGCTATTACTTTTGTTACGTGATTCTGTGCGCACTATACTTACAGCCGTGGTACTGAAATATGTTCTAATGTCCTGTTTCTTTTTTGGTGGTATTGTCTCCGGAGCTTACGGCATTGAAATTCGGACAATTAGAAGTTCCGCATCTGTCCCAGAGTCCCGCTTGACATATACAAGAATAAAAACTCTCATGTAAACAGGTCTGTTGTTATAGAAGTTGGCGGTGTTTCCATGGTAACTGTGGAGCCACTGAACGCCCAAATATGGTCATATCTGATGATCATGAAAAGATGAAAAACTGTATTTTACACCAATTATTTACACGTGTTAGTGGATCAACATGGATCAAACTGTTTATATATACCAGGAGATGATTTTGGTAAAAGGTGGATGTTTGGGTCTTTATGGGGTGAAATAAAAATTCAAAGAAGCAAAAAAATAATAATACACAAAAATACAAATATTAATATTTGAAAAGGAGTGAGAAGAAGAATAGATTATTAGCTCTAAGCTCTTTGTTTAAACCAACAACATGTACACACACAAATATATATGATAGGTGTGTGTGGGGGGGGTCTTTTTCATTACACAGTTTATTGCACTGGAGGCTTGAGTGTCTCCTTTGTTGCATGAAATGTCCCTTAATCAAGTTCACAGGTGCATCAATGAAAACAGGTTTTATGTTTTAGATGAAAATAATCAAAAAAAGAGGAAAGAAAACCACACATGCCCCCCCACCCCCACCCACCCATACAGTGAGCCTCTGAATATGAACCGTGTCAAACAGCCATTGTGCTGAGAAATGGATTATGGGAGCAGGGAGACTGAACGTTCCCATGGCGATGGGCCCAACTCTGTTGTCGTGGCAATGAGAATGGTGTGTGTGTGTGTGTGTGTGTGTGTGTGTGTGTGTGTGTGTGTGTACTTGTATTGCTATTTTTATGGGGACATTGAAATGTTCACACAGTCACTCCATGGGGACCAAAATTCAGGTCCCCGCAAGAGTTAAAAATAAACGTAGGTCCCCACTAGTAAAATATAAATCTGTGTGACGTATGGACATTAATCTACCTCCTATAAACGAGGTCTGTCAAAATTAACACATTAACAAGGATTAATCCATTATCATGATTAATCTGATTGATTTTTGTTTTTACAGAATTCAATAGAACAGGTTTTTTTTTTTACAATTGTTTTGTTTCAAGTTGTTTTTGTTGAAAGTGTTAAAGGTGTTGAATAAACATGTCAATTGGACATATGTGTGTGTGTATGTGTGTTTGTGTGTGTGTGTGTGTGTGTGTGTGTGTGTGTGTGTGTGTGTGTGTGTGTGTGTGTGTGTGTGTGTGTGTGTGTGTGTGTGTGTGTGTGTGTGTGTGTGCGTGCGTGTGTGTGTGTTGAGATGAAGTAAAGTCCCTTAAGAGCTTTTTAAAAGCTTTGCAAATGCATCTGAAGCAAAAAAAGAAAAGTTAAAAAAAGGTCCAAAAACAACGAGACATAAATGTAACAGACAAAAACAGCTGCTCCCCCCCATGTTCATCTTAATTTATTATTTCTTAAACATATTTTTTAAATATTTTAAACACATTTATCTTTATCTATGTGGTTAAATATATTTTTTCAGCACATATGAACATCTGTGTATGTTTTTAACATGTCTGACATTTTTGTTTTTTAAGAATCTGTTTAAATACATTTTTACTCCTGTTAATGTTTTTTAAATGAAATGTTTCCCTCATATTCGAATGTGTCTGTGTTTTGATTTTTATTTATTTATTTATTTATTTATTTATTTATTTTAAAATCCGTGTGTGTTTCTTAAGCATCTTTATAAACACATTTTCTCTTCAGGTTTTCTTTCATCCCTCACATGTTCTATAGTTACAGTACTTAACTCATCACATGTTTACTTGATTATTTTCTTTTTTTAATTCAGGTTTTTTTTCATGTCATGTCCTCTGGCTCCCCCCAGGGGACACCCGCTGCACACTTTGAAAAATTTTTAATTAAGAAAAAAAATCTAGAATTAAGCAAAAAAAGGGAAAAAAATCATTGAATTAAGCAAAAAAAAAGAAATAAAAGAAAAAAATCTTCCATTGGAACAAGCAAAAATGATCTTGAAATCAGATTAGTTTCAGATCTATTGTCTATAAATCAGTTTTTCTATCTGACTAAAGGTCCTCTGTAGGTGATTCTGTCTAATTATAAGTGTGACATATATTTTTTTTTACACGTATCCCACAGTTCAGCCATAAATGAAGAGGAATAAAACTGTGACTGTGATCAAAATGTTGACTCATTTTGTTACATAATACTTATTAAAATTGCATAAGGCTGACCATAAATATTTTATTTTTGGAAAAGACCATACAGTTTTCTATTTTAGTTTTTTTTTTGTCATCCTTTAGTTGTGACAGTCATGCAGACTTTCAATAATGTCCAAAGAATTCTGGAACTGCTGATGAATATATTATTACCATCTGAAGTGTCTGTGTTTAAACATATGTAGATACAGTACACTGTAAAATATGACCCTGTAAAAAACAGGAAATAACTTCATACAAGATACTTTTGCTTGAATTAAGGCAGAAAAAAAATCTGCCTTAATTCAAGCAGAATTAAGGCAGATTTGGGACACCTCTCGGTCATTGGGTCGCCCATTGACCGAGAGGTTGGCGGTTCGCGTCCCGGCTCTGGCTGTCCACATGTCGAAGTGTTCTTGGGCAAGAAACTGAACCCTGACTTAGGTCCCCAGTAGGACTTACCATAGACCTTAGAAACCTACTGGTGTATGAGTGTGTGTGTGAATGGGTGAATGAGAGGCTAATGTAAAGTGCTTTGAGCACCATGAAGGTGGAAAAGCGCTATATAAATGCAGTCCATTTACCATTTAACAAGTGAAAATGATCTTAGTTAGATTTTTTAATAAGATCTTAAAGATTTATTGTCCATTGAAAGATTTTTTATTTTTGCTGAAGTTCAGCAAAATTAATGTTGAAATCAGTCAAAAGATCTTGAATTAGGCACAGATATATATATATATATATATATATATATATATATATATATATATATATATATATATATATATATATATATATATATATATATATATATATATATATATATATATATATAAATAATTAAACAAAAAATATTTATCTACCAAAGGAACAAGTGACCTGACCAAATATGATGTTGTTCACATTAGTTTAATCAGATTAGTTCAGATCTTTTGTCTATAAACCAGTTCTTCTATCTGACTGAAAAGTTCCTCCGTAGGTGATTCTATCTGATTTTAATCTGATCACATATTTAAACTAAAAATGACGCTAATACACTTAAGGTCAGATTTATTTATAATTTTTTTTTTTCGAGTGCTGTGTATATGTGTGTGTGTATTTCTGTCTTCATGGGGACATTGATATGTTTACACAGTCACACCATGGGGACCAAAATTCAGGTCCCCACAAGGGTTAAATATAAATAAATGTCCAAACTAGTACAATAGAAATGATGTGGCCCTAGAAATACATTAATTTTATTTTTGATTTGAAGATTGTTTACTATACAAAAAATATGTATTTTTCAGCATTTTTAAAATGATTTATTTATCTTATTTATCTTATATTTATGTATTATTTAAAAACACATTATTTGGCGGCTGTGGCTCAGTTGGTAGAGTGGGTCGCCCAATGACTGAGAGGTTGGTGGTTCGTGTCCCAGCTCTTGCTGTCCACGTGTCGAAGTGTCCTTGAGCAAGACACTGAACCCTGACTTAGGCCCTCAGTAAGACTGACCTTTGACCTTAGAAACCTACTGGTGTATGAGTGTGTGTGTGTGTGAATGGGTGAATGTGAGGCTAATGTAAAGAGCTTTGAACCATGAAGGTATATAAGCGCAGTCCATTTATTGATGTAATTTTATTTATGTATTTATTTTTATTTATTCATTAAGTTTCATTCATTTATTCTTCATTTAATTTTCAAATCTTTATCTTTTTGTTGTATTTTATTGTAAAAAAAGATGTGTTCACACTCACTGTCCAATGGCTACTTGATTACAGACTTGGTCCTCGTGAGACATGGAAACGTGTGTGTGTGTGTGTGTGTGTGTGTGTGTGTGTGTGTGTGTGTGTGTGTGTGTGTGTGTGTGTGTGTGTGTGCGTGTGTGTGTGTGTCACAGATAAGGCTGTTGGTGGTTACTGAACCACCTCTGTAATTAATCACAGTGTTGTTGCTGTTTGGTCAAAGGACATTTAACGAATGTGGAGGAAGTGATGAAAAACTCACTGGAGAATCTGGGAAAAGACAAAAAGCACGAGAGAAGAAAATATTGTTATGGAAAAACGTTTTCTTCCTTCGTGATAAACTCAGACAGATGTAAGTGAAGCCAAACCAGGACAGAACATGGACCATAGTTCACTCTATTAGAGGATGGATCCAAAAGGGAGTCAGTCCCATAGACTCCCATATTCAAAAGGTCAAAGGTCACTGCAGAAATAAACTTGGTCCAAAAACATTTTAGCTTCAACTGTTCAAATTTGATCTTCATGACAAATATAGAGGGGGGGGGGGGTAAATTATTTAGAACTAATCTGTTTAGATGTTATTTAGACCCAATCCTGATTCACCCCTTACCCCTTTACCCCTACCCTTTGAAAATGAGTTGCAAGCAGTTGAGTTGACCCCCCCCCCCACTAAACAAATGGGACATGATTGTTACCAATTGAATTACATTTTATTTATAAAGCCCCAAATCATAACAAAGTCGTCTCACAGAGCTTTACACAAACACATCCAACTACAGACATATATGAACATCCCCTGTCCTTAGACCCTCCTTATCAGAAAGAAAAAACTTCAAAACCCAGTGGAAAAAAGAAGAAATATTCAGGAGAACCACAGTGAAAGAGAGGCTATAGATGAACATCCATTTATAAATGATGGGGGGGGGGCACCAGGTGACTAGTGGTTGGAGCGAGTGTGCGGGGTGGGGGTGGGGGGTGGGGTAAGTGGTATAGTAATAGTGGTAGTGGTGCGTCGTTGTGACTTTACTGTTCTTTTAAGGGGGCGGCTGTGGCTCAGTTTGTAGAGTGGGTCGCTGAATGACGGAGAGGTTGGCGGTTCGCGTCCCAGCTCTTGCTGTCCACATGTCGAAGTGTCCTTGGGCAAGACACTGAACCCTGACTTAGGCCCCAAGTAGGACTGACCTTAGACCTTAGAAACCTACTGGTGTATGAGTGTGTGTGTGAATGTGAGGCTAATGTAAAGAGCTTTGAGCACCATGAAGATGGAAAAGAACTATATAAATGCAGAACATTTACCGTCCAAGTCCAAATGAATATTTCTACGACAGACTCGCCGTTGCCTCCTGGTGGATGATTCCAGCGCAACGATGTTCAAGTGTGAGGCTGAGAGGACCTGCTTCCTCTGTGTCCCTCCCCAGAACAGTCCCAAGTGAGATGGACTTCACCAGGGGTCTTCAGCAGGGGCTCACAGGACACCAAAGACAGACATGGCTCAACCTCCATGAACGACCACACTGGAAACTGAATTAACTGACCGCTCTGTTCACTGGAACTGCCAGTGGTGGTGGTGGTGGTGGTGGTGGTGGGGTCGCACATTGATAATACAATGATGCAGCGACAACTCCACCAATAGAGTTATTGCTGGGAGTCACTTGGAACCTCAGCAGAGGTGATAACAAAAATATAGTCCTGGTTACCATGGCAACGTGTTCTGCTTTCATAATGGAAACACACCACAGTGTGGAAACGAGTACAGATAAGATAAGATAAGATAAGATAAGATAAGATACGACTTAATATGTTCATATTTGTTCAGGTTGCTTGTAGTTTTGTGAAATGATCATTTAGTGTAAATTCAATAAAATGACATGAACATTTTTACATTTACAAAGAGAAACATTTGGACTTGTGAATATTTTTAATAAGATAAGATAAAACTTTATTAATCCTGTAGGAAATAGTTTTTCCAGATCGTTTGAAACATTACAGTAAATATAGACAATAGAGCATCAGAAGAAATAGTGTGAAAATAAGTGTGAATAAAATAATTGAGCATTGAGTTTAAAGTGACCTATATTTCTAATCCAAATATCTGATCAAACTTTCAGGAGCCACATTTGATCTCCAGTGTTTGGACCCGTAAAATAATAACAAAATAATAGTTCTATCAAGAGATTAAAAAAAATCAGTTTTACTCTTTTTATTTGCTTTTTTTTAATTCAAGCAAAAAAAAATCTAAACATTGTAAGTTTTTAAACTTGTTTTTAGGGGGTATTTTTCCTCCTGTGCTCCAGCAGCTGCACGTCTTCAAAGCCAAACGCGTGGTCTTTTGTTGTGTGTGATGAACGTTTTAATCAGCTCCATAACCTGCTCTACTTTTTGCCCTAATTTCACTTCCCTTCAATGTCAGCAGTTTCCCTCTCAGTCCGTCTTAGCTTCACACACATTTTCTGCACAGAGGAAAAGATGTATGTGTCCAATGGCCTGTTACATAAGCTGGGTTATGGGATGTTTGAGGACATGGAGCAGCTGTAAGTGCAGTAAGTGCATTAGCCAGAGCAGCACATGCTAATCAGCTGTAAGCCTTCATGTTCACTAAAGGCTAACATGGTTGAACTGTGGTTTGAATAAATGCTGTTCCACTCTCATTTCCATCTGAAGGTTCTCTGGCTTCTCTCCTATTTTTATTCACTGTACTCCCCAACCTAAATCCTCTTTGCTGGCTTCTCCAAGTAACATGTTACAGCAAGATGATGTTAGCAGGCTTTTAACACCTGTAAGGTAATCATTTTATGAAAATGTAAAAAAAAAAAAAAAAAGAAGCAATTAACATGATTAAAAATAGAACAAGTGGTGCCTGACACAACAAACCCTGATTTATTTATCATTGTGAAAACACATGTTTGATGACTGTGACCTTTGACCTCGATTCACTAAAATTTAATGGGACAGGGCTCTAGAGGGCGACCAATTTCTTTGTACATGAGAGAGCCAATTAATGTTCTAATTAGTTGTCAATACATACACTTGCATGAGCTAATCACTGATTATCTGTTTGATGATGAGGAGGCAGAGGTGAGTGTGTTCTAATAACGTTCTAATTAAATGTTCTGCACTTATATAGTGCTTTTCCACCTTCATGGTGCTCACACACACACACTCATACACCAGTAGGTTTCTAAGGTCAAAGGTCGGTCCTACTGTGAGACTGACTCAGGGTTCAGTGGACACTGACATATGAACAGCCAGAGCCGGGATGCAAACCTCCAACCTCTCGGTCATTGGGCGACCCACTCTACCAACTGAGCCACAGCTGCTGTATTACTGTAGTTGTCAACACATACACTAACATCGACTATATGCTAAAAACTATATGCTAACGGCTATCCTCTGCACCATTTACAGTGTAGACACACACATCACGCACACTCATACTGAATTATTTAAGATGTATGTATATCTGAGGGTCATGTGATTGTAATGGAGGATAGTGCATAAGATATGGAGCTGTTCAGATTAGAACCTATAACACACTTGCACTTTAAAAAAAAAAATATATATATATATATATATATATATATATATATATATATATATATATATATATATATATATATATATATATATATATATATATATATATATATATATATATATATATATATATATATATATATATATATATATATATATATATATGTGCCGTGGCTGGCAACTTGCCCTTATAAAACTACCAATTAAAATGGTTCTTTAAAAACTAATTAAAATTGTTTAAAAACTACTAAAATGATTCCAATTAAAATATTTAAAAACAAATAACTTAAAAAACCGACAACGCCACCTAGAGATTAAAAGAACTCTAGGACTCTGAACAGTGTAACAGGTTCTTACGGATCGGGGGTGAGCAGAATTAAAACAAGTAAAAACGGTTAACTAATTTATTCATATAAAAATCACATTTAGACAAAAATACAAAAAAAAGTGTACAAGTGGATGGTTCCAACCGACACGTGATTCCCACAACCCCGGTCCTTTAACCGGCAGTCCTCTGTAGTACGGCTCCTCCACGAGCTGCGCCGGCAACCACGCTTCCCCCGAAGCCGACTTCTTCCTACTCCGCGTCTCCGAGCGTCGGCTCCCCGTGGCACTGCTACTCCGGCCGTCCTGAGGGAAGGTAGCAGACCCGAACCAGTACGCTACCACAACAGCGAGCTCTACGTCCCCCCGCTTGGCGCCGCAGCCGGCCCTCCAATACCCGCGTTTTATAGCTACTCACCGTCTGCCTGGGCGGTAACGATCTACCGACCCAGGCTGGAGTCTTCTCGCTCGAACGGGTGGGCTGCTGCGCTCGGGGACTGGGCATCCGTCGTCCCGCCGGTAGGCTCTGCTGGTTTGTGGTCCTGCAGGGTGGCTGCGTGTGGCCGTTCTCAGCTCCTTCTGCGCTCCTCTTCCTTTTTCTTCTCCATGTGCTGATGAGCTACACCTGTTCTCCGCTGATTGTTTGCCTGCGCGTCCTAGTGCTGCGTTCAGGGGTAATCAGGAACATTGTATGGCAGGGCAGTACTTACACATGAAAATAAAATACAAACCAATAAAATCATGCATTTCCAAACTCATGCAGATTAAAACACAATAAGTTAATAAAAATATAAAACATGCATATAAAAACCCCTAGCACTTTCAGCCCTGTCACATCCCCCCACAGCTAAAGGTTGGCAGTCTCTGCAACAGTCTTACAATCTGTAGCGCGCTGGCGGCACTCCCAGGTTCTGCCTCGACGATCGCCGTACTGGTTGCTCGTCCTCCATGGTCTCGGGCAGGTTGGGGGTAGGAACATAATAAAATACAGTGTCCAAATGTCTCTCATTTCCCGGTGGGGCAGTGGGTTTCGGCTGTACTGGGGGACCTGTACACAGTTTAAGGGAGTTTCTGTGCAAAACCTTTTCTCTCCCACCCTTCTCTGGCCTCACCCTGTACACCAGCCCAGTGTCTCCCACTGTTTGCAGAACAATGTAGGGTTCAGGCCCCCAACCACCATGCAACTTCCCCTGCCCCTGTCTATTTCTGTTTCTAACCCACACCCGTTCACCTAGCAATAATGGGGTAGCATTAGCTTTTTGGTCAAAGCGGAGTTTGGTCTGTTCTGCCGCTTTTGTCATTTTTTTGCGAGCCAAATCGTATGCATAAGTCAGTTTTCGGTGATGGTCATGGACCCAGCCTGTCAAATCATAATCCTGGTTTTCGTGCAGGGTCCCCAAACTTACATCCACTGGGAGTCTCAGGTGTCGGCCAAACATGAGGTAAGATGGAGCAAACCCTGTGGCGCTATGTATTGTGTTATTATAGGCCTGCAGCAGTTCAGCCAAGCACTCAGGCCACCTACTCTGTTTCTCGGCCTCGAGGGTGCGGAGCATGTTCAAAAGGGTTTGATTCATTCTTTCAACTCTGCCATTCCCTGCAGGATGGTACGGTGTAGTCCTACTTTTCGAAATGCCGTACAGATCACAGAGTTGCTTCATCAGTTCAGAT
Source organism: Siphamia tubifer (assembly GCA_020466265.1). Classification (NCBI taxonomy): domain Eukaryota; kingdom Metazoa; phylum Chordata; class Actinopteri; order Kurtiformes; family Apogonidae; genus Siphamia; species Siphamia tubifer. Next base: position 10,436,061 of record CM035801.1, on the reverse strand, counting down.
TCAAAGTTTGGACCCTGGTCTGAGTGGAACCGCACCGGACAACCGAATGTTTGGATGATCTGCGACCAAATTACACGAACCGTAGTTTTGGCTGTCTGATCGCGAGTGGGCACAGCCCAGGCGTATCGAGTGAACATGTCAGTCATAACTAGAATGTTTTGATATGAGTCACTGGGTCTACTGAGAGAGAGAAAATCAAGGGCTACTACCTCAAGTGGATAGTTAACCGTAACTGGATTTAGGGGGGCCCTTGGCTCTGTCCGATCTTTCTGCAGGCTGCAAACAACACACCCAGACTGGAAACCCCGTACCTCCCTCTCCATGTCAACCCAGAAGAAACGTCGTCTCAGGGTGGTCAGTGTTCTTTCTGCTCCCGCATGTGCTGCGGCCTCGTGGTGCTGTCTCCACACTTCCTGGCGCTTGGGACCTGGGCACACAATCTGGAGCCATTGCTCATGGGTGTTAGGGTCAGTAGACTTACGACACACAACTCCATCATGGACACAGAGTCTCTTATATTGCTTCATCAGCTTAACTGCACTGGCTGAAAGTGTTCTCCGCTCAGGGCCAGTAGGGTACGAGCCCTGTTCCACATACCTCCTTACAGCCTGGATATCTGGATCTGCTTGTTGTGCGGTCACCCAGCCTTCATTCTGCTCTGGTATGGCATCCCCTCGTGCCACCACTGTGGAGGTAACAACTTCCATTGGCTTAGTTGCCACTGGCCCTGCTCGTGGTTTCACTGCAGGGAACCTGGAGAGGGCATCTGCGTTCGCATTCTCTCTTCCAGCACGGTATTTCACTTCGAATTCAAAGGAAGCCAGCTGGGCCACCCAGCGCTGTTCCACTGCACCTAGTCTTGCCGTCTGCAAATGAGCAACAGGGTTATTGTCTGTATAAACAACAAACTTCGCCCCGGTCAGATAGTCCTTAAATTTCTCTGTAATTGCCCATTTCAATGCTAGCAGTTCCAATTTGAAGGAGCTGTAGTTAGCATCATTGCGTTCTGTTGGATGTAGGCTCCGACTAGCGTAAGCAATTACCCGCTCCTTACCTTCTTGGGTCTGAGCCAACACTGCTCCCAACCCTTGATGGCTGGCATCTGTGTACAGGATGAACGGCTTTGAGTAATCAGCATAGGCAAGTATTGGGGCCTTTGTTAGGGTGTTCTTTAGACAGTCAAATGCCACTTGAGCCTCGGCCGTCCAGCTCAAGGGGCGAGAACCTAATCGTTTGTCGTTCGGTATGCCAATTAAAAGAGAGTTCAGTGGTCGGGCGATTTTTGCAAACCCAGGGACGAAACGTCTGTAATAGCCTGCTAAACCTAAGAAGGCTTTTAGTTCCTTGGCGGTGGTAGGGGCAGGCCAATCAACAACGGCCGATATCTTGTCTGGGTCTGGTCTAACGCCCCTTTGATCGACTACATGGCCCAGAAATTGTACTTCTTCGTGAAAAAGCTTGCACTTGTCAGGACGTAGCTTCAGGCCATGCTTCCACAGGCGCTCGAAAACCTCGTCTAAGTGTCTCAAGTGTGTCATAAAATCAGGGGAGTACACAATGATGTCGTCTAAGTAAACCAATAGGGACTCAGTTATCTGGCCACTAAGACACTGCTGCATTAACCGCTGGAAAGTTGCTGGGGCATTACACAAGCCAAAGGACATGCGTTGGAACTCGAACAGACCGAGGGGGGTAGTGAATGCGGTCTTCTCACGATCCTTTGGAACCACTTCGACCTGCCAGTAACCACTGGCGAGGTCCAAGGTGGAGTACCATCTTGCCTTTGTCATTGAAGTCAGAGTCTCTTCAATCCTGGGGAGGGGGAAAGCATCCTTGTGAGTCACAGAATTCAGTTTCCTATAGTCAACACAAAAACGCCAACTCCCATCTTTCTTCCTCACCATAACAATGGGGGCAGCCCATGGGCTGGAACTTTCAGAAATAATGCCACCTTGTAACATACCTGCTAGTAGTGACCTCATTTCCTGATACAGGAGGGGTGGCAGGGGTCGGAAGCGTTCCCTTATGGGCGCTGCATCACCTGTAGGGATGCAGTGCTGCACTACATCCGTCCTTCCAAAGTCCTCCTCGTGGGCGGAAAAAACATTCTCCCACTTACGCAGCAAAGCTGCTAACTGACCCTGCTCGTCCTGAGTCAGGTCTGGTCGATCCGCCAACTTCAGTATTTCACACTCTCGATCCTCTTCCATCTCATCAGTGGCACTGATCAGTCTCACCTCCACGATGCCATCGGCCCCAGTTTTCAGGCTAACATCTCGTGATCCATGGATGTTTGTCTCCTCTACGTGAAACAGCCTGCCCAGCTTCTGATAGCGTCCTATAGTCACAGGGAAATCATACAAGTTACGGATGCGGATGGGGACTCGTCCCCGTCTTACCACTGCGATGGTTCGTGCGGCTGAAACAGCACCAGGCTCCTCAAGAGCCTCAATTAGCCCACAGTAGTCACGCCCCCTCACTCCAGCTTTGGCGCGGCCCCAGACGACCACTTCACTCCGGGCTGGTATTGTGGTGCCCTGGCGGTGGGCGGGCCAGACATAGCCCAGGAATCCATCCTCAGTTGTCACCATGGTCCTGCGGCACACTGCAAAAGCTTCCCTCCAGGCATTCTGGAACTTGGGGTTTTTACAGAAGAATGACACTGGCCCATCCACATTTTGAAATACAGCATCCCAACAAGCTTTTATGACATTCATGCCTATAATGAGGGGGGTAGAGGAAAACTCATCTTCCACAACAAACACTCCTCGTTGATAGACTTTGTGGCCCTCAATATCAAAGTCCATTGTGATATAGCCCAGGCAGGGGATACGGAGACCATTTGCAGCTTTAAGCTTTATCATTGAGGGAATTTCTTTGACAGTGTACTCTGGGAAATATTCAGCAAACACACTATGTTGAATTAAAGTGGTTTGTGAGCCTGTGTCTAACAGTCCTGTCATTTCAATACCACCCATTTTTACTTCAACATGTGGACATTGTCCAATCAAAGCAGAAGTTGGCCCTTGTGATACATCTCCTTGGCTCGACCCCGCCGCTTGGGCCACGGTAGCGGGGGACACTAGTTTAAAGGTTGTGCAGTCTGACTACGCTCTCTGCAGAACCGAGCAATGTGGCCTACTTGCCGGCAGCGTCTGCAAATTGGCTTACCATCCTCTGCCCACATGTTGGAGGTGGCCGGCGGTTCCCGTCGGTAACCCAACTCACGCCGCGGCCGATAGCCTGTTTGGTTGTGTGTACCCCCTGGCTTAAGCTCCCTAAGGAGTTCTTGTGTCCAATCCTTTAGCTGGTCTTTTAATTCAGACACAATCTCCTGTTTCAACTCAGCTTTCCAATCGGCCTTCTGTGGGTGAGAACGCAGATTAGTTGACCCCCCTACAGCTGTGCATGTTACCTCAGACCATCGGTGTCCACATCGGTCTCCCTCGAGGAGTAGTGCTTCCTGCTGAAGGTCACTAAAGGTTCCTTGTGGGTGTTGACGGGCATACCTCCTCAGTGCTTGAGTTAGAGGTCCCTCCTCCAGACCGAGGAGGAACTGCTCTTTCAGGTGGGTATTGGTGGGGGCTTCATCTGGGTCATGTTGTTGCAGCCTGCTATGCAGCTCTCTTAATCTGAGCACAAAAGACTGTACAGATTCATCAGCTTTCTGTTGGCACCCGTAAAACTGTGTTCTAATCACTGACACTGGTGCCTGCACTTTGTACAGCTTGTCGAGTTCAGCAAATATTTTGACTGCCGTATTGCGTTCTTCCTCAGCCAAGACATTAATCTGTCTCTTGGGTATTCCTGTTAAAGCCCCCATTAAAATACCCACTTTCTGTGGTTCTGTTAGCCCAACATATTGCACAATTCCCTGTAACTGTTCTTTCCATTCCCCATATTTCAGTTCAGACTCTGGACCCCCAAACCTTGGCACCCAAGGTGCACCAGGAAATACAGGCATCATCATGGTTACAGCTTAAAAAATAAAAGACTTGTATCAACCCTGCTCAAGCACCCGATCCTGCCGACAACGCCAGAAATTATGTGCCGTGGCTGGCAACTTGCCCTTATAAAACTACCAATTAAAATTAAAATGGTTCTTTAAAAACTAATTAAAATTGTTTAAAAACTACTAAAATGATTCCAATTAAAATATTTAAAAACAAATAACTTAAAAAACCGACAACGCCACCTAGAGATTAAAAGAACTCTAGGACTCTGAACAGTGTAACAGGTTCTTACGGATCGGGGGTGAGCAGAATTAAAACAAGTAAAAACGGTTAACTAATTTATTCATATAAAAATCACATTTAGACAAAAATACAAAAAAAAGTGTACAAGTGGATGGTTCCAACCGACACGTGATTCCCACAACCCCGGTCCTTTAACCGGCAGTCCTCTGTAGTACGGCTCCTCCACGAGCTGCGCCGGCAACCACGCTTCCCCCGAAGCCGACTTCTTCCTACTCCGCGTCTCCGAGCGTCGGCTCCCCGTGGCACTGCTACTCCGGCCGTCCTGAGGGAAGGTAGCAGACCCGAACCAGTACGCTACCACAACAGCGAGCTCTACGTCCCCCCGCTTGGCGCCGCAGCCGGCCCTCCAATACCCGCGTTTTATAGCTACTCACCGTCTGCCTGGGCGGTAACGATCTACCGACCCAGGCTGGAGTCTTCTCGCTCGAACGGGTGGGCTGCTGCGCTCGGGGACTGGGCATCCGTCGTCCCGCCGGTAGGCTCTGCTGGTTTGTGGTCCTGCAGGGTGGCTGCGTGTGGCCGTTCTCAGCTCCTTCTGCGCTCCTCTTCCTTTTTCTTCTCCATGTGCTGATGAGCTACACCTGTTCTCCGCTGATTGTTTGCCTGCGCGTCCTAGTGCTGCGTTCAGGGGTAATCAGGAACATTGTATGGCAGGGCAGTACTTACACATGAAAATAAAATACAAACCAATAAAATCATGCATTTCCAAACTCATGCAGATTAAAACACAATAAGTTAATAAAAATATAAAACATGCATATAAAAACCCCTAGCACTTTCAGCCCTGTCACATCTATACATATATCTTATACATATATCAGGCGCGCAGATAGCGGGGGTGTCAGGTGTGTCATGACACACCCAGTTTTGAATGCCCTTAGATCCATCCCACCCACTTTTATTTAAGAAAAAAACATGTTACTTCTTCTTTTTACTTTTTTTTTTTTTTTTTTTTTTTTACTTTTACTACTTACTTCTTACTTAGTCAAGCATCACGAAGAAACCAAATAATATGAATTAACTACATAATAACGTGACTTGGTTATTGCGCTGTGCGGTCGTTAACTTTGGTTGCCATGGTTACAAACAGTCTGACAGGCATTACTTGGACAGCCAGGGTGCACGTTCAGGAGGACCCCAACACGGCATGGAATAATCAGGCGAGCTAAAAAGCAGAAAACAATCATGTGGTTTTTTTTTTCAAAGAGCAACAGCTGTAAGTAAACTGCTACTTTACGTTATCACCAGGGCTCTAAATTAACACCCACCAACCCGCCAAATGCGGGTGAAAATCCATTTTGGCGGGCAAAAAAACAACTTACTAGCCACTTTGGCTGTTGGCGAGTGCAGACCCGGTTGTAACAATCCTCTATGGGGCACCAGCATATGACCGTCCTATTTTTTTTATCCTTCCCCTGTCTTTTGTTTCCTGTCTTGCTTGCTTCGGCCCAGGCAGCGCCCCTATGGCAAAGCCAAAGTGTTCACATAGCCACGCGTTGTGTTTATTATATCACATGTTACAGAACGCGTTCTGGCAGCGCACTGGTGCGCGCAATGGCACGCGTACTAGCACGCGTGCCATTGCGCGCGCCGGTGCGCCTACAGCCTACTTGTGTGTTTGACAGGAATGCTAATAAGCCCAAATGAATTGATCATAACGGGCTTATATGAGGATTTGGTGTTATCTTTGGTCAGTTGGTGAGTCCACAAATAGGCTAAGGAAATGAGATGGTTTAAGAAAGTTTATAACAACACCAAGATGTAATGTGAGTGTATGTTTACAGTGGGGACAGTGGAGATAAAAAGTAAAGAAGTTAGGAGTTAAATGTAAAAATGCAAAAAAAAAAAAAAGTGATCATATGTTTGAAGAAATGATATGGGGACCAATTGAGAAAATGTAAGAGCAACAAGATGTGAGTCTATGTATTGTATAAATTGTAATATAGGTGAGAAAAGTAAAGAAGTGTTAACAGTGAAAGGTGAGAAAATGTAAAAGCAAGAAGTTTTAAGAGTTAAATGTGAAAATGTAAAAAAAAATGATCATATGTTTAAAGAAATGAATTATTTCAAGAGGAAAAGGTTAAATAAAATAATTGAATGAAATTTGGTCAGGGGAAAAATGGCTAGTTGAATTTCTGATGGGGGAGTAAGATAAAAAATCTACTAGCCACATTGGCTGGTGATGAAAAAAGTTAATCACTTTGCAATTTCTGTTCAAAGCAATGTCGCCGTGAGAGTAGGAATCTTACAAAGCTGGCCAGAGCCAAACTTTTACCTTCTTCTGCCTCCACCTGTACATGCCCCAGACATATATTCAGGGCAAGGATCAGAGGAGAGAGGTTTTTGGATCCTTCACTTAATCAGTTTTGAGACCATTATTGAAAACTCTCATGGAGAGATCTTATTTACAGTTTAATTTGTATATGGAGGCTGTGTCCTATTTTGTGTTTGTTGTTAGTGTGTTAGAAGTTTTAATTACATTATATGTTTTTTACACTCCTGTGAAATTTATGAAAGAATCAGTGTGCTGAAAGTCAGTGTTAAAATAAAACAGTTTTGCAAACAGCATATGGTATGTTTAGTGAGTGATTTGAATTAGTATCAGCATTAATAAACTTTATTAAATAATAATAATTTATCTAATATCTATATAATAAATAATTTCTTCCAATGATGGGTAATTAAGTTTGACAGTCCAAATATACACAAACAGTGAGCAGTCATGTAGCACACACACACACACACACACACACACACCCATATTGATCATCCTGTCATGCATCACAATTAGGTAAGATAATGCATTTTTCGTCTTTGAGGAGTAATAACTCCCCCCCCAATCAGAATGGTGGGGCCGGGGGGTGTTAGCTGGCATCTTCGTCCCCCCCAGTTTCACAAACCTATCTGCGCCCCTGACATATATATATATATATATATATATATATATATATATATATATATATATATATATATATATGTGTGTGTGTGTGTGTGTGTGTGTGTGTGTGTATGTTACATGTATAGATGTTCTAAGTTGTAGTGTAGCACTTTAAATGGATACGCCCCCCCAGGCCAAATCCAGTGTGTCCCCACTGTTCCCAGACCTACATAAGTGTGTGGAAGCATTTTCCTGGTGACCCAGCCAATGTCCGAATCTATGAGAACTGACCACAGGTTGGATTCCTACACTAACTGCTTTCTTGTGTCGCCAACTAAGTATCTCGTCTAAAGTGAAATAATGGACTTGATTTTGTCTCCTCATTACTTTCCGTGTACTGGACATTTAGTTCGAAGGTGAGTGATGGCGCAAAGGACTCGTCTTACTCATTTGTGTAAAGGAACTATTTTTTGGTGCGGAGAAACACAGCTGATTCACACCAAGGACTGTCAGTGAGCGCCTCATTTGTAGTTACACAAACGTGGTTATCCTCTTCTGTAGCCGCGTCAGCCGCAGTGAAATCTACGGATGATAATGATGACTTCGACTTCCAAAACCCCAGACTCTACCTTTTTGAACCTGTATTTACAGAGGAGGAGTTGCGAGCTTTGGAGCAGAGAACACTGGAAGGTCCCGTTACTCCAAGCGATCCAGATGTGCGAAGCAGAACAAATACAAACTGGTGTCAGTGTGGAGAACCAACCAATACCGACTGAAACAGAGTTGGTGTTGTTCTGACTGAGGTGAAATATTATCATCGATGCAAAGGAGTACAGAAGAGGATAGCTGCGGTTGTTTAACTACAACTGAGGCGCTCACTGACAGGCCTTGGTGTGCGTCGGCTGTGTTTTTCCACCCCGAAAAATAGTTCCCATACACAAATGAATAAGACGAGCCCTTTGCGCCGTGAATTGCATCATCATTGACCCTCAAACTAAATGTCCACTACGTGGGACGTAACGAGGAGACAAAATGAAGTACATTATTTCACTTTAGACGAGATACTTAGTTGGCGACGCAAGAATGCAGTTAGTGTAAGAATCCAACCTGTGGTTAGTCCTCATAGATTCGGACATTGGCTGGATCACCTTGAAGCAATAGCACTTTTCAATCAGTTCTAATCTTTGTTCTAGAGTTGTGCTCCAAATAAAGAACTTTATGTTATCAAAATTGTTGCTTGATCATTTACAAATCAATATTGTCTGTATGGACAATGACTAAAAAATGAAAAAAGTGAACATGTACAACTGTGGCATTAAATGCAATGCGGTTGAAAAATCTGGGTGCACCTAACTTTTGTACTGGTGCACCAGTGCCACCAGTGCCACCAGTGCCACCAGTGCCACCGGTGCAAAACGTTAGTCTAGAGAAGGGGTCTCCAACTCCGGTCCTCGAGAGCTACTGTCCTGCATGTTTTAGATGTTTCTCTCTTCTAGCACACCTGACAGTCATTCTCAGTCTTCTGCAGAGTGTGATGAGAGGCTGATCATTTGACTCAGGTGTGCTGGAAGAGGGAAACATGCAGGGCAGTAGCTTTCGAGGACCGGAGTTGGAGACCCCTGCTCTAGAGCACTGTGGGATCTATTATCGACCACCTCGCACTTCTACTGAAAATTTCATAGAAATTGGTCCAGTAGTTTTTGTATGAAACTGCTTAAATATCAGTCAAACAAACTGACCAACAAACCAACAAACCAACAAACTCAAATCAACAAACAACTCAAAAACAATAACCAGTAATAAAACCCAGTAATGTCATTCCTATTCTATCCTATTTTTTCTTAAAGTGTAATAATAGGTGTTAGAAAATATCAGTTCTACAATACATTACAACATTTCTCTCGTGCTCCCACCCTGAAAAAGTACACCAGCAAAAACCTCGGCAGACGACTATGATAAGTTGGGAACATAAGTAAAATTCTTGGCCATATCAAGTAATGTTCCTGTTGATCAACATTAAATGGTTTTAACAACCTGGTAATGAAGTATTTTACAGATGTCCCCATTAGGCTTTTGCCCCCCTTCACCAGTAGGTGCTGCTGACATGTTAGCACTGACAGAACATACTGAGAGCAATTTAAGCTTCAGAATCTTTGCCCAAAGACACTTCAACATGTGGACAGTTGGAGCCAGGATTCAAACTACCAAATCTTGGGTTACTGGACAACCCGCTGTACCAACTGAGCCAAGACCGCCTACTAAATATAGTCCACCCTCTTCTAAAATGTCCCCTTGTTTCCTTGCAGTGCCCCTGTCCTGCTCTGAGGGGTTCACAGAGTTGGGGTACTACAATGGCACCGTGTCCCAGACGGACTCTGGAGCCCCCTGTCTGAAGTGGACTGAGTTTCCAGACTATGTGATCCAGTATCCAGGACGAGGTCTGGGCGACCACAGCTACTGCAGGAACCCCGACCGAGAATCCAACCCCTGGTGTTTCTTCAGGCAGAATTCGGGAGCCATTGGGTGGGCTTACTGCGACTGCCACCAAGGTAAGAGCCCAAGGAAAGGTCTCGAACCTGAACTTACACGACATACAATCGATTGATTGATTGATTGATTGATGGATGGATTGAAATCTTTTATTTTGAACATGTGAACAATGAAACCAAAAGAAAACAGATGGTTCGAGGCTCAACCCCCCCCCCTTTTACAAATGTTTTACCTCTCATAATGTAAGACTATGGGTTTGACCTTTCAAAGTCACTCAAGGTCAAAGGTCATAATGCCATTTTGAAGCCTACATGTGATTTCCTATCTGTCAATAATAGTAACTAAGTCTGTATCTACACTGTTTTTTTTTTTGCTATAGTGCATTTTAGTTTTTAATGACTCAGTGACCCTTGACCTCTAGGCTCAACAATAGGTCAAACTCTATGCACACAAGATGCAGAATTGAAAGACCAGTGTCCAGTCTGTAAATGAATAATTCAAACGTTATATCCAACATTAGATTTTGACCTTTTTTGTGACCTTGACCTTTGACCTTGAGTCTTCAAAATTTTCCTCCAAGGGTCTGATGTCAGTGCACATCAACAGTGAGAACAAAAATAAATGTAAAACTGAGGACATTCCTGATTTGACCTGATCCTGAAAATCTAATAGAAATCAGTTCAGTAGTTGTTGTGTTAAGTTTCTGACAAACAGACAAAAACAAATAAAATCTAAAAACTAAAACTAAAGTGCATGACGTTAATAGTTTATGATCAGAGTTTGAACCAGTAAGAGTGAAATCAGTCAATAAAGCAACTAAAATAAAAGTAAAGGTTATTAGGAACATTTTGAAATTAAGACACATTTTCAAAATAAAATCAGGTTCAGTCTTTGGTTTCAAAATAAAATCAGGTTCAGTCTGTGGTTTCAAAATAAAATCAGGTTCAGTCTGTGGTTTCAAAATAAAATCAGGTTCAGTCTTTGGTTTCAAAATAAAATCAGGTTCAGTTTGTGATTTCAAAATAAAATCGGGTTCAGACTTTGTTTTCAAAATAAAATCAGGTTCAGTCTTTGGTTTCAAAATAAAATCAGGTTCAGTCTGTGGTTTCAAAATAAAATCAGGTTCAGTCTGTGGTTTCAAAATAAAATCAGGTTCAGTTTGTGGTTTCAAAATAAAATCGGGTTCAGACTTTGTTTTCAAAATAAAATCAGGCTCAGTCTGTGGTTTCAAAATAAAATCAGGTTCAGTCTTTGGTTTCAAAATAAAATCAGGTTCAGTTTGTGGTTTCAAAATAAAATCAGGTTCAGTTTGTGGTTTAAAAATAAAATCAGGTTCAGTCTTTGGTTTCAAAATAAAATCAGGTTCAGTTTATGGTTTCAAAATAAAATCGGGTTCAGACTTTGTTTTCAAGATAAAATCGGGTTCAGTCTGTGGTTTCAAAATAAAATCAGGTTCAGTCTGTGGTTTCAAAATAAAATCAGGTTCAGTTTGTGGTTTCAAAATAAAATCGGATTCAGTCTTTGGTTTCAAAATAAAATCAGGTTCAGTTTGTGGTTTCAAAATAAAATCGGGCTCAGTTTGTGGTTTCAAAATAAAATCGGGTTCAGACTTTGTTTTCAAAATAAAATCGGGTTCAGTCTGTGGTTTCAAAATAAAATCAGGTTCAGTCTGTGGTTTCAAAATAAAATCAGGTTCAGTCTGTGGTTTCAAAATAAAATCAGGTTCAGTCTGTGGTTTCAAAATAAAATCAGGTTCAGTTTGTGGTTTCAAAATAAAATCAGGTTCAGTTTGTGGTTTCAAAATAAAATCGGATTCAGTCTTTGGTTTCAAAATAAAATCAGGTTCAGTTTGTGGTTTCAAAATAAAATCAGGTTCAGTTTGTGGTTTCAAAATAAAATCGGATTCAGTCTTTGGTTTCAAAATAAAATCAGGTTCAGTTTATGGTTTCAAAATAAAATCGGGTTCAGACTTTGTTTTCAAGATAAAATCGGGTTCAGTCTGTGGTTTCAAAATAAAATCAGGTTCAGTCTGTGGTTTCAAAATAAAATCAGGTTCAGTTTGTGGTTTCAAAATAAAATCAGGTTCAGTTTGTGGTTTCAAAATAAAATCGGATTCAGTCTTTGGTTTCAAAATAAAATCAGGTTCAGTTTGTGGTTTCAAAATAAAATCAGGTTCAGTTTGTGGTTTCAAAATAAAATCGGGTTCAGACTTTGTTTTCAAAATAAAATCGGGTTCAGTCTGTGGTTTCAAAATAAAATCAGGTTCAGTCTGTGGTTTCAAAATAAAATCAGGTTCAGTTTGTGGTTTCAAAATAAAATCGGGTTCAGACTTTGTTTTCAAAATAAAATCAGGTTCAGACTGTGGTTTCAAAATATAATCAGGTTCAGTCTGTGGTTTCAAAATAAAATCAGGTTCAGTCTGTGGTTTCAAAATAAAATCAGGTTCAGTCTGTGGTTTCAAAATAAAATCAGGTTCAGTCCGTGCTTTCAAAATAAAATGAGGCTCAGTCTTTGGTTTCAAAATATAATCACTTTCAGCCTGTGGTTTCAAAATAAAATTCAGTCTGTTCATGTCTCTGGTTTCCAGGTGCAGCACGGTTGATTGGCGGTTTGTCCTCCGGCAGTGGGCGGGTGGAGGTGTATCTAAATGGCCAATGGGGGGCGGTGTGCGACTCCCATTGGACGGACAGAGACGCTAGCGTGGTGTGCAGACAGCTGGGTCTGGGGTGGGTGCAAAAACAACACAAAGAACACAAACAAACAAACAAGCTCCGCCCCCTTCTATCTCTTATCATTGCAGAAACACATTTTTGGTGACTGTACCCTCGTACCCACAGTGAGTACAGACAGTGTGTGTAAGTGAACAGTGTGGGTACTAGAACACAGCTCTTATCTTTACTCACAGCATCCACTTCCTACTTTTGTCTCAGTCTCCTTACATGTCTCACAGAAGGTTGGACCACGCACACAATACAGTGTCCTCGCACTGTGGGGTGGCCACAAGGCAAGGGGGGGGGGGGGGGCAGCTTACAGTTTTACTCATTTTCTATTATAATTTTTTTATTTGTGGATATGTGTCTATATATCTTTTTAATTTAATTTGTTACTATGGCTTTTGATATGTTTTCACATTTAGATTTTGTGTGAATACTCTGCACCCCCTGTTCATATTCCTAATATTTTTTGGTTGATGTACTTAAAGGTTTCTGTTTATTTTTGAGTTCAGGGTGGAGACCTGTGTTAGAAAATAAAAAGACAATTAAAAAAAATGTACACATTGTATAATGATAGATAGATAGATGGATAGATCAATATAGATCAAAGATAGGTCAAATTGACCCAGGAACACAGTTACTAGTGAAGGGCTGTAAAAATGAAGACATTAACGCAGATGAATCCATTATTATGATTAATTGTTTTAAGTTGTTTTGTTGAAACTGTCAAAGGTGTTGAATAAACATTGTTAATTACATATATATTCATATATTTGTACATTTTTCTAATGTGTTATAATTTAATTCTGTATAGACAACTCATGTTGGTTTGCCGCCTGTATGACCCCCCCCCCCCACTCCCAAACAATACAGTCAATCGACATGAAGTGTTTTGATCATGATTAATCCAAAGTAACCCTTTGATTAATCTGATACAAATATTAGTCATATATAAGGGTAAGGGTCAAAGGACAGTGAATCCCACTCATAAACACAGTGGAATGTCCTGCTGTGTTTTGCAGTGAGATCGGAACAGCACTGCAGCATTCCCAGTTTGGCTCCGGTTCAGGCCTCTTCCACTATGAGCGTCTGGGTTGCCGTGGTGACGAGAACACCCTGAGCAATTGCCGGAGCAGGACGTTCGTCACTGGTGACTGTAGCCATGGAAACGAGGCAGCAGTGGTGTGTGCGCCACCAGAAGGTCAGTGTGACATTTAGTGTCATGGCAACCAGACATGACCTGAATATTTACCCCTGTACACCTGAGGATTTGCATTTAGGTCATATATATATATATATATATATATATATATATATATATATATATATATATATATATATATATATATATATATATATATATAATTTTTTTTTTAATCTCTTTTGTAATTGTGAGGAGCTTTGATGATGGACCTGGTGACAAACATTTGCATTTTTTGAAAACACAAACATCTCAGTCTACAGCAGAAGACGACCGTTAGCTGGATGTTTATGCAGCTGTTTCTTTTTTCAGGCAGCGGCCCCCCCCTGCGATTGGTGGGGGGTGAGGAGGACTTTGAAGGTCGGGTGGAGGTGTTTCATGGAGGAAGGTGGGGCTCCGTCTGTGACGACCAATGGGATGACAGAGATGCTGAGGTGGTGTGCAGACAGCTGGGCTTCAGGTATGTGGGTCTGGTACCTTTACACCACAGTCACATGACCCCATGACACTTAAACCATGTTGACCACTAATGATAGACCACTATATGGGGCTGATAGTTACCCTGCCCCTAAAAGGAGAGAATGGTATTGTTGATTTCTGTTCCTCTGTTTTTCAGCAACTTTACACAAAAACATATATTTATATAAATGTGAGGAGTATAAAGTACATATATTTATATAAATGTAAGGAGTATAAAGTACATATATTTATATAAATGTGAGGAGTATAAAGTACATATATTTATATAAATGTAAAGAGTATAAAGTACATATATTTATGAACAAATGTAGGGAGGAAAAGTCAAAAGTTTACAGAAAAATAAATAGTCAGGTAAAAATCTACTGAACTACGGTAATGAAGTACTTGTACACAGTTACCTCCCAGTTCTGTATTTCTATATATCACTTTGTATTTCTTTTTTAACATGACATGGTTGTTCCTCCATAAACACATCAGGTATTTAGTTTTTCCTGCTGCTCAGCCTGGACCACAGCACAGAAGGAAAACATCATCACCCTCAGATGAAGCTGTAACTGTGAAGCCTCATGTTGAACATTAGGTTGCATTTCATCCCCCCCCCCACAGGGTCACACCTCACCATCTGTGAGCAGAAAAGTCCTTCTGAATAATAGATGGTGAACACACGCTCACACGCTTTCTGCAGGTGGATAGACTGAACCACCCCCAAAAAAGAAATATAAGATATACTTTATTATACAAAGTAGTCACCGCTCCACACAACAAAAATACAATCATATTACATCACTACTTAAATAAATAAATACTGGATGTAAATACTAATGTAATAATGATAATGATCAACATGTGGGAGGTGAGAACAAATGCAGCTCAGGTGAATCTGCATCAAAACATGTCTCTCCATTGACTTTGTATGTAATGTCGACGCACAGATGTGAACATTCATGTTCAGTGTGAACGCACCATTACATGTGACTGTTAAGTGTTTTGGAAACTGTTGAACTGACACTAACGTCAAACATGAACATCAAAAGATATTATTACATTATTGGGTTTTATTGCATTTTCAGGAAATTATGACATTATTATGTGAAATTATGACATTATAGGTAAAATTATAACATTATAGGTGAAGTTATTACACTTTAGATGCTTCAGGGCTGAATGTGTAACTTGAATTCCAATGGATCTGACAGCTCTGTCTTAGTGAATTAATTATTAAATGATTAAATGCGTTTGTTCCTCCTGAGCCACTGTCTACATGACACTATCACTTTATTCACCAGGACATGGAATCACACACATGCTTTTTCTAGAACTTTATAAACCATCGCTCTGACTTTTCCATTATTCATGTTGCACATTTGAAATTCTAGACATTTGTTTTATTTTAAGAGTGTTTTTATTGTTGTGTATAGACTTTGTACTGGGGACAGCTAACAGGTTTCTGGTTCCTCTTTACCCATGTGTAATCATCTGTTATATACTGTAGTTAGTTAACCACATGTACGCTGTGTGTGTGTGTGTGTGTGTGTGTGTGTGTGTGTGTGTGTGTTTCAGTGGTGTTGCGAAGGCCTGGTCATGGGCCCACTTTGGTCAGGGTTCTGGTCCCATCCTACTGGATGCTGTCAGGTGCACAGGAAACGAGTTCTTCCTGGATCAGTGTTCCCATGGCGACTGGGAGCAGCACAACTGTGACCACATGGAGGATGCTGGGGTGTCCTGCAGCCCTTATACAGGTACACACACACACACACACCCTGGAAAAAATGCAGTTGTACTTTTTTACTTTCACTTCAGTAAAGGAGTTGAATCAGTACTTCTACTTTTACCAGAGTATTTTTTCACAGCAGTTGCTGTACTTCTACAGTAGTACAGAATGTGAGTACTTTTACAACTTTTGTTGCTGAGTGAGTCAGAACATAAAACAGCTGTTAGATGAGGACATAGTAACACACTATGTTTCACTGCCTGTGACAGTAATAGTAACAGTAATGTATGGTTAATTAAATTAACCATTACTGAAAAAAATAACAGTTACTAATTACTAATGCAGTTAATTTTCACATCGTTTTTCCCAACACTGCCCAGGAGGGGTCCATGTCCCTGATAATACGCCTTTACACCCCCCAGGGGGCCTCGCCCCGAAGTTTGGGAACCACTGTGCAGTGGTACTCTCTGTACTTATCGTACCTATTTAGGGTCTGCAGGGCTTAAAGTACCTGCATATGAACACATAATGGTCACCTTTCTGAGTGTGGATACGTGTAGACTTTTCACACTCCATGGACGCCATCTTAGTTACATAGTGGAAGAGGCGGAGCTAGGCGGAGCTAGGCGGAGCTAGGCGGAGCTAGGCGGAACTAAGTGGAGCTAGGCGGAGCTAGGTGGAGCTAGGTGGGAATCAACTCAGCTAAATAGTAAAGATGGCGACAAAAATTTCAGCCTCCTCTGCACCCACTGAACTTTACTAATATAAGTTTTGTCATTTCTTATATATGTATATATATATATATATATATATATATAAAACTGTCTTAAATTGTTTTTATCGAGGGGCAAATCAGCAGAAGACAGACTTTTGAGTGTTTTTGTTTTTTCAAATGTCCTTTGGACCAAAGTCATGTTGGTCTTTTCTAATAAATGTACCGTACAGTATTAGAATTGGAACAGTACGTACCCACTTAGTAAATACAGATAGTGAACTGTGTATAAGTGGTGGCCATGGCTCAGTTGGTAGAGCATGTTGTCCTATAACTGAAGGGTTGGTGGTTTAATTCCCAGTATGTCCTAGTCAGTCTGTTGTGTCTTTGGGCAGGACACTCCTTACCTCACACTAGTGTATGAATGCTTGTGTCAGTCTGCACCAGGACATCTGTGGATACAAATGTTATTTACCACCAGAGTGAGGATGTGAGAGCAAATGAATAACTGGTCACAAATATAAAGCCCTTTGAGTGGTTAAAAAAGTGTTAGATATTATTACTTTGTCTGTCAGCAGGATTACACAAAAAGTTCTGAATAGATTTTGATGACACTTTAAGGAACGATAGATAATAGGTCAAGGAAGAACTTATTAGATTTTGAGCAGTGAAGGTCAAAGGTCAAGGTCACACTAAAGGTCAACAGTTAAAACACATCAGTGGTCATATCTCAGGATTCAGATAAAATAGAATCTGTTTTTTTTTCATTCACATGGTCTCACCTTTAGATGGGTCGACACCTGTGGTTCTGACGTCATATAATTCTATATTTATATTTAACACCTTGGTGTAGGTCAGCTGTCTGTGACGGCCTTGTTATTAACTGTCCTGATGACACTATGGATGTTTGAACACAGGGTTCATAGAGTCAATGACTTCTTCTTTGAAATTTAATCCTTTTCTTCTTCCCAGAAGCAGTTTTTTTTAATGTCAGTGTGACTTCACTTTCAGATGGAGTGGTGCGGCTGGTGGGAGGAGACAGTCCCTGGGAGGGTCGAGTGGAAATATTACATAACGGAGACTGGGGGACGGTGTGTGACGACCACTGGAGCCACCAACATGCAGAGGTGGTCTGTAGACAACTGGGATACAGGTACACTTACACTAACACTAACACTAACACTAACACTAACACTGACACTGACACTTACACTAACACTAACACTAACACTAACACTTACACTAACACTAACACTGACACTAACACTGACACTAACACTTACACTAACACTAACACTTACACTAACACTGACACTAACACTAACACACTAACACTAACACTGACACTAACACTAACACTAACACAACACTAACACTGACACTAACACTAACACTGACACTAACACTAACACACTTACACTAACACTTACACTAACACTAACGCTAACACTAACACTGACACTAACACACTTACACTAACACTAACACTAACACTTACACTAACACTAACACTGACACTAACACTAACACTAACACAACACTAACACTGACACTAACACTAACACTGACACACTTACACTAACACTTACACTAACACTAACACTAACACACTAACACTAACACTTACACTAACACTAACACTGACACTAACACAAACACTTACACTAACACTAACACTAACACTGACACTAACACACTTACACTAACACTAACACTATCACTTACACTAACACTAACACTAACACTGACACTAACACTAACACTAACACTTACACTAACACTAACACTAACACTGACACTAACACACTTACACTAACACTAACACTTATACAACACTAACACTAACACAACACTAACACTAACACTAACACTAACACTAACACTTACACTAACACTAACACTTATACAACACTAACATAACACTAACACTAACACAACACTAACACTAACACTTATACAACACTAACACTAACACTAACACTAACACAACACTAACACTAACACTAACACTTACACTAACACTAACACTAACACTAACACTTATACAACACTAACACTAACACTAACACAACACTAACACTAACACTAACACTTACACTAACACTAACACTAACACTAACATAACACTAATATAACACTAACACTAACACAACACTAACACTAACATAACACTAACACTAACATAACACTAACACTAACACTAACACTAACACTAACACAACACTAACACTAACACTTATACAACACTAACACGAACACAACACTAACACAGATTAGATTAAAATCAGACAGAATCACGTACAGAGGAACTTTTCAGTCAGATAGAAGAAGTGATTTATAAACAATAGATCTGAACTAATCTGATTAAACTAGATCATTTTCACTTGTTCCAAATGCATTTTTTTCTTGATTCAACAGGAGGATTGTAGTTAGTGTTGATAGTGTAAAGAAACAAATCTTCATTTTACAAACTTTTCAACAGTTTTATGAATTAAAGTATAATGATAATCATCCACAAACAGGATAAAACGTACTGACATGTAAATATTAACATTCTGTTCTCAACACACTTAAAGAACAACTGCACTTTTCATTTAGACATTTTTCACCAGTTTGAAGCTAAATCACCCTGGACGGAAAAAGGTTAATGATCCCTTTAATTAACTAGAATAGAACAAACGGCGCAGACTCAGCCAAGGCAGATCACCCCCCACCCCTCCTTTCACTTCTGTAAGCAGCAGTCCCCCCCCCCATACTTCCATTGATCACCTCCAAAGTGTAATCATTTATTCCTTGGGTCAGTATAAACACTTCCTGAATCCTTTCACACATTTGACCTCATTTGCTATATCTCTTATCATTGCAAAACACATTTTTGGTGACTGTGACCTTTGACCTACATTCACCAAAATTGAATGAGATCTATTCTGGACCACCTCACAGCGTTCCTGAAAATGTCATAGTAATTAATTAAGTAATAACACTCCTAACAAACAAACAAACAAACCAAGAACAATAGCTCTCTATCTTTTTTTTGGGGGGGGGGGTTCTAACAAAAATATAAAACATATAACTAGGGCGGCTGTAGTTCAGTTGGTAGAGTGGGTCGCCCAATGACCGAGAGGTTGGCGGTTCGTGTCCCGGCTCTGGCTGTCCGCACGTCGAAGTGTCCTTGGGCAAGACACTGAGCACTGACTTAGGCCCCCAGTAGGACTGACCATAGACCTTAGAAACCTACTGGTGTATGAGTGTGTGTGTGAGTGGGTGAATGAGAGGCTAATGTAAAGGTGCTTTGAGCACCATGAAGGTGGAAAAGCACTATATAAATGCAGTCCATTTACCATTTTTATAACTCTGTCCCTTGGTGGAGTATTCAGGAAGCAGAGTCGAGGCAGAGACAGAAGTCCATTACTGTCCTCTAGTGGACAAATGATGACCATGAGACACCAACTGAAGAAGTGAATCTAAAGTCCTCTTTGATGTGGTTTAATGGGGGGGGGGGGGGGTCTGAGCTGAGTCTGGAGGCCCTGGACATCCAGCAGCTGGACACGTCTACGTCCACCTCAGTTTTACTGTTTGTGTTTTAAACACTTCCTGAGCCATGACACTTTGTTTTCTTTTCTTGACCCTGGTTTATTTTTATTTTAATGTGGTCTTAAAATAAATATGATTTATTGTCCCTTGTATGTTTTTTTTTTTTTTATGGTTGTTATGCCACTTGTGTTTTTCTTTGGCTTATAACAGGTTTGTATTGACATTTTTAATGATATCTAGTTTTATTTAACAATTGTATTCATTTATTATTTATTTCTTATTATTTTTATTCATTATGTCTTTCCTCCATGGTTCCTTTTTTATTTGATGTGACTTTATATATTAGAAAATTAAAGCAGAGTAGTTCAGTTTGACATATGTTGTTAATATATTTACATAAAATGATGAAAACTGTATTTTATCTGTGATATTATATCAGGTACAATCTACCCAATGTTAGTAATGGTGCAACTACTTTTAATTTTAGTGTTATTGAAATAAGACATACTCACCTAAAGAGGAAACTGTTCATATAAATAATTCTGTCAAACTGAGTGGATCATCAGCTGATGGGTGATGCTGTTCTGGCTCTTTTTTATCTGCACCAATAAAATACATGCAGTAAAGAAAATGTAGACTTTACTGCCACTGTGTGTTCAGTAAGAGGAAGTACAGGTAGAAAAGACCACAGCTCTGGAAACTGTCTGTCTGACGTGAACTGTGTCAGACAGACAATAGATCCACAACTGATCTGTTTACCTGCTTCCACTGGAATACATTTTATTTATTTATTTTAGCTTTAATTTTTTTTAAAAATGTCTTAATTCAAGGTTTTTTTGTGTAATTCAAGTTTTTCTTTTTTTTTGCTTAATTAAACTTTTGTCTTTTTTTCTTAATTCAAGCAAAAAAATAAAGTTAATGGATCAAGGGAAACTGATCTTGGCAGGATTTCTTGAATCTTATTCAGACGGCTGTTCTCTGTTTTCCTCCTGCAGGGGTCACGCTGAAGTGGTGGCAGATGGAACGTTTGGTGAAGGTGTGGGACTGATCCTGCTGGACGACGTACACTGTGAAGGATCTGAAATGTCCCTGCTGGACTGTCCACATGGCATCTGGGGGAGGACCGACTGCTCTCACACTGAGGACGTGGGCGTTCGATGCAGAGGACGGTCCAGCCAGCAGAACAACCAGGTGCCGCTCATCGCACCTTCCACAGGTAAGAACTAGGGAACATCATAGCTTTCAATTCTTTTACAAATATACCAGAATGCAGTAAAAATATACTAGAATGCAGTAAAAATATACTAGAATGCAGTAAAAATATACCAGAATGCAGTAAAAATATACTAGAATGCAGTAAAAATATACCAGAATGCAGTAAAAATATACCAGAATGCAGTAAAATATACTAGAATGCAGTAAAAATATACTAGAATGCAGTAAAAATATACTAGAATGCAGTAAAAATATACCAGAATGCAGTAAAAATATACTAGAATGCAGTAAAAATATACTAGAATGCAGTAAAAATATACTAGAATGCAGTAAAAATATACCAGAATGCAGTAAAAATATACTAGAATGCAGTAAAAATATACCAGAATGCAGTAAAAATATACCAGAATGCAGTAAAATATACTAGAATGCAGTAAAAATATACTAGAATGCAGTAAAAATATACTAGAATGCAGTAAAAATATACCAGAATGCAGTAAAAATATACTAGAATGCAGTAAAAATATACTAGAATGCAGTAAAAATATACTAGAATGCAGTAAAAATATACCAGAATGCAGTAAAAAATATACTAGAATGCAGTAAAAATATACTAGAATGCAGTAAAAATATACTAGAATGCAGTAAAAATATACCAGAATGCAGTAAAAAATATACTAGAATGCAGTAAAAATATACTAGAATGCAGTAAAAATATACCAGAATGCAGTAAAAAATATACTAGAATGCAGTAAAAATATACTAGAATGCAGTAAAAATATACCAGAATGCAGTAAAAAATATACTAGAATGCAGTAAAAATATACTAGAATGCAGTAAAAATATACTAGAATGCAGTAAAAATATACTAGAATGCAGTAAAAATATACTAGAATGCAGTAAAAATATACCAGAATGCAGTAAAAAATATACTAGAATGCAGTAAAAATATACTAGAATGCAGTAAAAATATACTAGAATGCAGTAAAAATATACTAGAATGCAGTAAAAAATATACTAGAATGCAGTAAAAATATACTAGAATGCAGTAAAAATATACCAGAATGCAGTAAAAAATATACTAGAATGCAGTAAAAATATACTAGAATGCAGTAAAAATATACTAGAATGCAGTAAAAATATACTAGAATGCAGTAAAAGGTAGAAGGCAGAAGGTCATGTGGTCAGTGCAGGAGGTCATGTGGTCAGTGCAGAAGGTCATGTGGTCCCTGCAGAAGGTCATGTGGTCCCTGCAGAAGGTCATGTGGTCAGTGCAGGAGGTCATGTGGTCAGTGCAGAAGGTCATGTGGTCAGTGCAGAAGGCTGTTCTGAAAGGGTCAGATCCAGAGCTGCTTTTATTTCTTCAGAACTGGACTTTCACCTCAAGCAACAAATGTCACATGTTGAGAACCAACAGACCCTACAGACCCTACAGACCCCACAGACCCCACAGACCCCACAGACCCCACAGACCCTACAGACCCCACAGACCCCACAGACCCCACAGACCCCATAGACCCTACAGACCCCACAGACCCTACAGACCCTACAGACCTTACAGACCCTACAGACCCTACAGACCTTATAGACCTTACAGACCTTACAGACCCTACAGACCTTACAGACCCTACAGACCCCACAGACCCCACAGACCCTACAGACCCCATAGACCCTACAGACCCCACAGACCCCATAGACCCTACAGACCCCACAGACCCTACACACCCTACAGACCCTACAGACCTTATAGACCTTACAGACCCTACAGACCTTACAGACCCTACAGACCCTACAGACCCTACAGACCCTACAGACCCTACAGACCTTACAGACCCTACAGACCCCACAGACCCTACAGACCCCACAGACCCTACAGACCTTACAGACCCTACAGACCCTACAGACCCTACAGACCTTACAGACCCTACAGACCCCACAGACCCTACAGACCCTACAGACCTTACAGACCCTACAGACCCCACAGACCCTACAGACCCTACAGACCCCACAGACCCTACAGACCTTACAGACCCTACAGACCCTACAGACCCTACAGACCCCACAGACCCCACAGACCCTACAGACCCCACAGACCCCACAGACCCCATAGCAGAAGAACAGAGGATGACATTGACCACAGCCACAGGACACTCCACTGCTGTAGCCATTCACAGACGCTCACATCAGAATAAAACTGTCTTTTTTCTGCTGTGTTCTCAGGTCCCCTGGTGCGTCTGGTGGGTGGCAGCAGTCGGAAGGAAGGTCGTGTTGAAGTTTATCTCCATGGCGACTGGGGGAGTATCTGTGACTCAGGCTGGAATGACCTGAATGCGGCGGTGGTCTGCAGACAGCTGGGACACAGGTTCATGTTTTTACAAAGAGACAAGGCAGAACACAACCACTGAGGATACAATATATACCACGATATAAACCCACAGGTGGAAGTAACTAAGTAAAAGTACTACAGTATCTACTTCACTAGACATTTAGGTATCAGTACTTTACTTTATTTATCTTTTTTAGTAAACTTTGGACTTTTCCTCCTGACATTTTTCATACATATCTGTGCTTTATACTCCTTATATTTATATAAATATCTGTACTTTATACTCTTTACATTTATATAAATATATGTACTTTATACTCTTTACATTTATATAAATATATGTACTTTATACTCTTTACATTTATATAAATATATGTACTTTATACTCTTTACATTTATATAAATATATGTACTTTATACTCATTACATTTATATAAATATATATATATATATATATATATATATATATATATATATATATATATATATATATATATACACCCCCATCTAATTTAGGTGAATGTAGGTCAAAGGTCACCAAACATGTGTCATCATAATAATCAGACATAGGTCAAATCAGGAATTTCCTTTTCCTTCCTGTATACTCAGCTGTACATATAGGTTCTTTTTACTCTCAGTGTCTCAAAACTTTGAAGGACAAATTTCAAAACTCTAGGTCAAAGGTCACAATAAAGGTCAAAATCAAATTTGGGCATAACTACATCTTACAGACTTCCAGTGAGCACCGAAATGCTGGTCTTTCATTTCTGCATCTTGTGTGGATAGATATTGACCTATTGTTGACCCAAGAGGTCGAAGGTTACTGGGTCAAAACCCAAAAACCTAAAACAGACTATTATGGAAAACCAGTGCAGATAGACTTAGTTACAATTATGGACAGATGGGATTCAAAACTGATCTTTAAAAGTCAAACCCATAGTCGAACATTTTCAGAGGAAGATGTTCATTAAAACATTTAAATTTTTTAAACTGTAACTGGCACCAGTTGTTGAGTATTTCCATCTGTTCAGTGGTCGAGCTGTGGCAGCTGGAGGCTTTGGCCCGGGTAAAGGACCCGTCCACCTGGACCAGGTCAGGTGCACAGGGAAAGAGGAGTTCCTGGGTGAGTGTCCGTCTCTGGGCCAGAGGATCCAGGGCTGCAGACGCCAACAAGACGCCGGGGCAAAGTGTGATGTCACAAATGAGGAAGCAGCTTCAACACCAAAGCCTGAGGAGCTGAGCTGTGGTCTGAGGAAGATGGAGGAAGAGGAGAAGAAGAGGAAGAACCAGGGAGGGGAACACGTACTCAGGTAAGACGGTACAAGACCCTGACACTGGAAAAAATATATACATTTGACTAAAGCCACGTTTCCATTAGTGTCATTTCTGCCCAATTCTACCTGATTCTACTTGTTTTGTTCTGGTTCCACTATGAAAACGGACCCGGGTCCATGGTATCCAGTCCTAGATTTTTAGTTTCTACTCCACTGAAGTTCCAGGTGATATTATAAGGTAACGTGTATAAACAGTGTAAACGCTGATTGGTGGAGTTGTCTCTGCGTTATCAATGTGCGACCACCATTAAAAAAATATATAAATAAAATAAAATAAAAGATTCAGAGTTACAGTAAACAGAGCGGTCAGTTAAATTCAGTTCACAACACAATGATGTCACTCCACAAAATAACACCATGGTCGGTCATTGACATTTTCTGTCTTTGGTGGGTGACAAAAAAAAAATCAGTGCGAGCTTCACGGCAGCTCCAGGTACAATAGTATCTGTAATGAAAACACTGTCAAGGAGCCAATACCATGTAGTGGAAATGCAGCTCATTTCTAGTCAGAGATGTTTCTTGCTCTATGTGGACCCTGCAATAGCATAGGGTCCCACAGAGCCACTAGGAGCCCCTGTACTCTACAGCCTCATCTGAGGTTCCAAATCACTGCATATACTTTACCTGCTTTTGTGGAACCAAGATTTTTTTTGTTAACATCTATTTCAATAAATGTTTACATGTCATAAATATTCTTCCAGGTTTGTAATTATAATTGTTGCTGAGTTATTTGATATCATCCCTGATATGTCAAACAGTAGTATAGTTTATTGTGCTATGCAAATTTTCACCAGAAGATGGCAGTGGTAACACATGAGAACAGACTGCAGCAGAAACAGTTACATTAGCTTTAGCGTTAGCATTGGCCTTGTTTACAGAGTCGTCGGTCAAGTGATGGCAGTATATAAGACTGTTGTTTTTTTGTGTTCCAGTTGTGTTAAGTACAAAAACATTCTATGTAGTATTCTGGTTTGATTTGTTAGGCTCTAATGTTAGTGTTGTTCTGTTTGTTTGGAGTGTACTAAACTTGCGCTAGCATTGATGCTAAGTACCGCTAACTTACTGTATGTAGCATTGTGGAATCTTGCTAATGAACATGCATTGCTGTTTGATGTCGTGCATACATGTTTGTTATTGGCACTGGATATTGATACGGCAGCTGTCCTACATCTGCAATAAATGTTCTAGAGTCGGGTAGTACAGCCACACTGTACAATTTAGCGCTACACCTTCATCTTACGAGACTACAAAACCAGGCAATAGAAGTCCGGAAGTGAACTGCGCATGCCCTAACTCTAACCCTAATTTATAGTGAACGTGCGGCTGCCAAACCAATATCCAGTTTGTAAATGTACAGACTAACATTCTAGTGCATTCACATATGACAGTCACCACTGCTACATGTGCACAAAAAACTAAGATGAACTTTTCTGACTAAAAAGTTCATCTGTAGGTGATTCTGTTATTTGGACTAAAATGACACTAATACACTTAAGGTCAGATTGTCTTATTAACAGTTTACAGATGTTAAACACATTGGTCAGATTCACAGTCTACATATCTTACTATTCTCCTCCTCCTCCTCCTCCTCCTCCTCCTCCTCCTCCTCCTCCTCCTCCTCCTCCTCCTCCTCCTTCTAAGGTCTCAGTGGCCATGGCAGGTATCAGTGTGGCTTCAGTCAGAGGAGCAGAACTCTTCTCCTCTCTGCAGTGGAACCATCATCACCTCCTGCTGGGCCCTGACCTCTGCACACTGTGTCAGCAGGTAACACCTCCTACTGCTCCCCCTGCTCCTGCTGCTACTGCTCCTCTTCTTCCTCATCTTCCTCCTCTCTCCTCCAGTTTGTCCTGTGACCACTCCCACCTCCTCCTCTCTCCTCCAGTTTCTCCTGTGACCCCTCCCACCTCCTCCCATCTCCTCTGACCCCTCCCACCTCCTCCTCTCTCCTCCACTTTCTCCTGTGACCCCTCCCACCTCCTCCTCTCTCCTCCAGTTTCTCCTCTGACCCCTCCCACCTCCTCCTCTCTCCTCCAGTTTCTCCTCTGACCCCTCCCACCTCCCCTTTCTCCTCCAGGTTTTCCTCTGACCCCTCCCACCTCCTCCTCTCTCCTCCAGTTTCTCCTCTGACCCCTCCCACCTCCTCCTCTCTCCTCCAGTTTCTCCTCTGACCCCTCCCACCTCCCCCTCTCTCCTCCAGGTTTTCCTCTGACCACTCCCACCTCCTCCTCTCTCCTCCAGTTTGTCCTGTGACCACTCCCACCTCCTCCTCTCTCCTCCAGTTTCTCCTGTGACCCCTCCCACCTCTTCCCATCTCCTCGTTTCTCCTCTGACCCCTCCCACCTCCTCCTCTCTCCTCCACTTTCTCCTGTGACCCCTCCCACCTCCTCCTCTCTCCTCCAGTTTCTCCTCTGACCCCTCCCACCTCCTCCTCTCTCCTCCAGTTTCTCCTCTGACCCCTCCCACCTCCTCCTCTCTCCTCCAGGTTTTCCTCTGACCCCTCCCACCTCCTGATCCGTGTCGGGGCTTCGGGTCGGACCCTGGTCCCTGAACAGGTGGTGGTTCACAGGAAGTTCAAGGGTCAGAGCGGAGGCCACGACCTGGCTTTGATAAGGCTTCCCAGCTCCAAGGGGCGCTGTATGACCTTTGACCCCGACACCAATGCCGCATGCCTTCCCACTGCAGACACAGCATCAGATGGCAGTCGTCTGTCCTCTTGTGTTGTCACGGTAACCACAGGCTGGAGTGGTCCAGGTAGGAGCTGCTGTATTGAACCTTTTCTTTATCACCAGTTATTCAGAACATGATCGTCTGCATTTTATATTGTATCAGTGTAAAACAGGTATTTTCATAGATTTAATTTACTGATCATGTAGGTGTTCATAAAAGCTCCAATTATATTTTAAACAGAAAATGGAAAAAAAAACGATTTTCAATATTTTGTAGAAAATTATGATACATTTTTTTCAGACATTAATGGATCTAAACCTGTCTAATGGAATATATATATATATATATATATATATATATATATATATATATATATATATATATATATGCAAGAGATGATACATGGAACACAACACGAGTTACTATCAGAAAAATATTCCCCGTCAGGGTGGTGTTCCGCCCCGAGGGGTTTATTTTTCTGATAGTAACTGGTGTTCCATGTATTATCCGGCTTATTCTACGGGTTATTACAGTTTATTACTGTCTCTACTCTAACAGACTAGTGTTGTGAAATAGGCGGGGCAGACAGAAGTATGGGGCGCCGTTTGTAAAGCAGCTCATGCTGAAAATTTCAGCAACATTTTGTCATATTTAGCTGTAAACAGTGTTTAAGAAACGGGTGTGAATTTTTGGGGCTCACTTTTTTGCACATTTATAACAATATTTGTCGTCTTAGAGATATTTTAAATAGTTCAATCCAAATATTAAACGTTACATCTAAATGTTAAATATAAATCTAAATGTTAAATCTAAATGTTAAATCTAAATATAAATGTTAAATCTAAATCTAAATGTTAAATATAAATCTAAATGTTAAATATAAATATAAATGTTAAATATAAATGTTAAATATAAATCTAAATGTTAAATCTAAATGTTAAATCTAAATATAAATGTTAAATATAAATATAAATGTTAAATCTAAATATAAATGTTAAATATAAATATAAATGTTAAATCTAAATCTAAATGTTAAATATAAATCTAAATGTTAAATCTAAATATAAATGTTAAATCTAAATATAAATGTTAAATCTAAATCTAAATGTTAAATCTAAATATAAATGTTTCGGGTGAAACTAAATATTTAACTAATATGCTAATTCCGCTATGGCCACAACAACCAGCCACTAGGGGGCACACTTTCACTAACTTTGACATTATTTGCTCAGTAAGCGCCTTCTCTTTATGGTTGCTCAGCAACATCGGAAAAGCCGTTCCAGCGGCGATACAACATTTTTCCACTGGGACGATGGCAGCGACAGTAACCCTCACAGGGCTACCACCACAGGCCAGCTCCGTAAGTGTCTATGTGTTTTCTAATTAACGTAGCATTGGATTCGTGTCAAGGCTAATTTAACTAAACTAGCTACGGCAGCTGGTGGAGATGTGCACTAGGGTCACGGCTAACGGAGGCTACTCATGACTCCAAATTAACGGTGTAATAATTATCTTATTGGAGACATTACAAGGATGTCGTTTAATCATAAAGGTGATATTAACATGTCACGAGATGTTTGCCGGGCAAACAGACCATTAAGTTCTTTAGAAGCACTCGAACTTTAGAATTAGGCCAGCTGGTCGCTAATGTTTTATTTAACATAAGAAGACTATGTGGGTGATGCTGCCAAGACACCATTATGAAACGTAATGGTCTGTTTGTCCGGCAAACTTCTCGTGACATGTTAATATCACCTTTATGATTAAACGACATTAATCTCCGTTAGCCGTGACCCTAGTGCACATCTCCACCAGCTGCCGTAGCTAGTTTAGTTAAATTAGCCTTGACACGAATCCAATGCTACGTTAATTAGAAAACACATAGACACTTACGGAGCTGGCCTGTGGTGGTAGCCCTGTGAGGGTTACTGTCGCTGCCATCGTCCCAGTGGAAAAATGTTGTATCGCCGCTGGAACGGCTTTTCCGATGTTGCTGAGCAACCATAAAGAGAAGGCGCTTACTGAGCAAATAATGTCAAAGTTAGTGAAAGTGTGCCCCCTAGTGGCTGGTTGTTGTGGCCATAGCGGAATTAGCATATTAGTTAAATATTTAGTTTCACCCGAAACATTTATATTTAGATTTAACATTTAGATTTAGATTTAACATTTATATTTATATTTAACATTTATATTTAGATTTAACATTTAGATTTAGATTTAGATTTAACATTTATATTTATATTTAACATTTATATTTAGATTTAACATTTATATTTATATTTAACATTTATATTTATATTTAACATTTATATTTAGATTTAACATTTATATTTATATTTAACATTTATATTTATATTTAACATTTATATTTAGATTTAACATTTAGATTTATATTTAACATTTAGATTTAACATTTAGATTTAACATTTAGATTTATATTTAACATTTAGATTTATATTTAACATTTATATTTATATTTAACATTTATATTTAGATTTAACATTTAGATTTAACATTTAGATTTATATTTAACATTTAGGTGTAACATTTAATATTTGGATTGAACTATTTAAAATATCTCTAAGACGACAAATATTGTTATAAATGTGCAAAAAAGTGAGCCCCAAAAATTCACACCCCGTTTCTTAAACACTGTTTACAGCTAAATATGACAAAATGTTGCTGAAATTTTCAGCATGAGCTGCTTTACAAACGGCGCCCCATACAGAAGGGGGGTGCAGAGAGTTTTAGGCAGAGAAAAGACAAAGACGGATGTACACAGTCAGGTCGGCGACCAGAGCAGGTGTTGTCCCGTTCCTGCAAATAAATACTGAAAACGAAGCTCAGTGAAACAACTCCTTGTTTTAAAGAAAAACCAGCATAGAGGAGTTAACCGAGGGATAAAATACTAGAGACTCTGTACGAGATGAGGACGGATATTTCCCCTGATTTCCTGACTACGGTAAGGATAACATCAGCATAGGTTAACATTGGATAAGCTAGCAGTTACAACCAAGCTAATACTTACTTTAAAAGTGGCCGAACTACCTGCGGAGTGATATGGTTCAGTGAATCTGAAGTGACAAAACCCGTTGCCATGGGCAGCGGGCGTTAACGGCGCAGCGGGCGGTTATTGAAAAAAATCCGCCCGCTGACGTCATTCAAAGTGAACGGGACGTTCTAGAGGGCCGTAGAATAAATAAATATAACTCATCTTTAGTCACCTACAGAACAATTTAAATTGTTCAGTCAGTTAGAAGAACTTACCCTCACCCATCTGATGGATGGACCGGATGGAATTAGGAATTAAGATAGGAACAAACCAAGTTTAATTTGGAATGATCATTTTCAACTGGAATTAGGTGTTTACATGGTTAATCTTTAAGTGGAATTAACATTTATTCAGAATTAAACAGGAATAAAAACTCCCGTGTAAACATGGATATTATCTGTTTCTTTCATTGATTGTTTTTTTTTCTATCCAACTCTATAAAGTCCTATGAGATGACCTTGGTGTGACTGAGGACTGTACAAATAAAATGTAATTTAATTAAATTATAGACAATACATCTGGACAAATGTGACCAAGATCAGTTTACCTGGTTCCACTGGCAGATTAGTTTTTTCAGAATTACAGATATTTTTGATGAATTGTAGATATTTAATTCAAGACTTTTTTTCAATTAAATTCATAAGTAATTAAATAAATAAGTAATTAATAATAATAAAACCATCTGCCAATGGATAATTGATCTTTAAAATCTCATCTCAAGAAATCGGACCTCATTTTCACTTGTTCCATTGGAAGTGTTTATTTTATTTTTTTGTTTTTGTTCAATTCAAGATTTTTTTTTAAATTACAGATTGTATTTTTTTTTTTTGCTTAATTCAAGATTTTTTGTTAAATAATAGATTAATTTTTTGCTTCATGCAAGAATTATTTATTTTTACTTAATTTAAGCAAAAAAAAATCTACCAATAGAAAATAGATGTTTAAAATCTTATTTATTTTTCACTGCTTCCATTGGCAGATTATTATTATCTATTATTTTTAAAATAATAGTAAAATATCTTGTATTAATAATGACTTACTTGTTTTTAGAGGTCTATTTTTTCTAAATGTAAATATTCCAGTATTGGGGGGTTTAGAACCTTTGGAATAATTGTCTCCTTCTTTCTCCTAGACTCGGTCCTTGCATCCTGGGTGCCTTTGATGTTGCCATGGCAATGTAAGAAGCGCTACGGCGACAGCTTCTCCAGCCACGGAACGCTGTGCGCTGGCAGTCCCCCTGACACCAGCCGTCTCCATGGCGACGACTGCCAGGGCAACTCTGGCGGCGGGCTGGTGTGCCAGGGCGACACGGGGCGGTGGGTGCTCACTGGCATGGTCGCCGGGGGTTACGGCTGCAGTAACCCCGCCTCTCCTGTGCTTTACACTCGCGTCAGCCGCTTCAGGAGCTGGATCGATGAGGTCACACGCACGCAGGACAGGAGGCGGGGCCAGCTGGACGTGGACGCACATGAGGGGGAGTCACACATAGAAGACCACGCCCACGAGGAGGAGTCTGACAAAGGAGGCCACGCCCACGAGGAAGAGTCACGCAAAGAAAGCTACACCCAAGAGGAGGAGTCACACAAAGAAAGCCACGCCCATGACAAGCACACGCACGACGACATGCAAACTAACGAAATCAGCGGCGTCAAAGCCAAACACACACACGTGCATCGTCCACACACACAGTTTCACAACTTCAACACAGAGGATTCGGACAAACATGTACAAATCGTGTTCTGATCGACTCCGTGTGATTGGCTGAACCATCTGTGCCATGTGACCGACCGCCTGAGGAGGAGGAGGAGGAGGAGGAGGAGGAAGATGCAGTAACATAATTACACTGTAAAAAATATAACTCTGACCTTAAGTGTATTAAGTGTCATTTTTAGTTTAAAGATGTGATCAGATTAAAATCGGACAGAATCACCTACAGAGGAACCGTTCAGTCAGATAGAAAAACTGATTTATAGACAATAGATCAGGATTTTTCTTACTTGAATTAAGCAAAAAAAATTATTTAAAATTATGCAAAACAAATCTTGATTTAAATATTTTTTGAAAGTGAAAATGAATAACTGTTGAATGGTTAAAATATACATATTTTAGCAAAGGAATAATAAAAAAAATTTAAAATACTTGAAGAGAGAAACCTTTTTTTTTGCTTAATTTCACTTAATTCAAAATATTTTTTGCTTAATTAAAGAAAAAAAAGTCATCCAATAGAAGCACGTAAAATTATATAGTTCAGATTAGTTTAATCAGATTAGTTCCAGATCTATTGTCTATAAATCAGTTCTTTTTCTGACTGAAAAGTTCCTCTGTTTTAAAAAAGACACTAATACACTGAAGGTCAGATCTATTTTTTACAGTGTAGTGACAGAACGATGCTTCAGTCTCAGTGTTGACCATCGTATGGCGGATGCGTCGCCCAGTGCACGGTGCTTTGTGGTGCTTTTTTTCAGACAGACCAAGAACCTGGCAGACGCTGATCAGGGCCTTTTTCACTCACTTGAAAATCCCTCAAAATCAGCATGGCATGTATTTAAGGTGGAAACTCCAGTACTTTTAAAGGTGGTCACACACAAAAAAAATCTATGCTGAAGTTCACGTGTTAATGTGCATCTTCTTTCTGTTCAGTGACACAACATCTAGTAGAACCTGGAAACCTGCAAAAAAATATTCCTAAACACAAGTAAAAATAAAACAATAATACAAGATATTTTTATTTAAATTAAGCAAAAAAAAATCTGAAAATGGAACTAGTGAAGATTATCATGGAAGATGATATATAAGGTTTATATAAGGTTTATCTATTATTTAAAATAATATTTTATGTCATTGAAAAGTAACTCTTTACACTTTAAAAAAAATCTATAATCTGATTTTAGTTTCATTATCATCTGATCAGATTAAAATCAGACAGAATCACCTCCAGAGGAACTTTTCAGTCAGATAAAAGAACTGATTTATAGACAATAGATCTGGAACTAATCTGATTAAACTAATCTGAACAAGATCAATTCAACTGGTTCCACTAGAAGATTTAAAAAAAAAGTTTTTTGCTTTAATTAAGCAAAAAACAAACATGAATTAAGCAAAAAAGAGTTCTCTTTTTCATTACTGTCAATTGTTTTTGGCTAAAATATGGATATTTGAAGCATTCAACAGTTATTGATTCTTTCAAAAAAAAATTTCATACAAGATTTTTTTTGCTTCATTCACCATTTTTTCAGATTTTTTTTGCTTAAAACAAATTTTTTCATTTATTTATATTTTTTGCTTGATTCAAGATTATTATATATATATATATAGTTTTTTTTTTGCTTAATTCACAACTTTTCAATCAGATTTCTTTGCCTAATTGAGGATTGTTTTTCTTAATTTTTTTGTTATTATTAGTATTTTTCCACAGGCTTTTGCTGGAATAATATTGGGGGTGGGGGTATCACCATTTATTACAATATTATCCTCTAAATTTTGCATTTTTCCAGTGAAAATCACATATTTTATTCATTTAATTCACCGATCATATAGAAAAATTAGGAAAAATATTAAACCTTATGTGTATTTGTCTCAATTCTAGTCCAACTATCTGATCAGACTTAAAATAATTTTCATTGATTACATTGGCAGATTTATTATTTATTTATTTATTTATTTACATACTTCAAGCAAAAATATCTTGTATTATTTTTTAAACTTGTTTTTAAAGAAGCATTTTTTCCAGTGTATATTTCATATATTTTCGATAAGGAAACCTGGTTTGTAAAATAAGTATATTTCAAAAGCAGCTCAGTCATGGAACGAAATAAACTGCACTAAGGCCAACACTATCATTCACAGTCATGTAGAGCAGGGGGGTCAAACATGGGGCCTGGGGGCCAAATGGGGCCCCCCAAAGCATCCAATTCGGCCCTGGAATGAATTTACAAAGTGTAAAAATTCTACAGGTTCCACATACAGACCAATATGATCGACAGGAGAATAATAACAGCGTAATAACCTATTAAATAATAATGACTATATGTTCTTGGTTTAATGTGAAAAAAAAATTACTATAACATTAGGGCAATAAATAAATAATGACAATTTCAAATGTTTGTCTTTGTTTTAGTCAAAAAAAATAACAAATATGTACATTTACAAACAAAAAATGTGAATAATTTGAACAAATATGAAGAACCTGAAATGCCTAAAGAAAATTAAACCTAATTTGACCCATTTTCTGCGTCTGTTCCTCAGTGTTTAGTGTCTTTGTAAAACTGATTCATAATTAACATGAATTAATGACAAGTTCAGACACAATATTGGTAAAATTATATTCATTTTTATGAAGAAATGTCAGGTTATTCACAACTTTTTTTGTTTTAATTGTTTATAACAGTAAGTATTTCCATATTTTATTTAAAAATTGTCATTATTTATAGGCTATTATGTTATTATTTTACTGGAGATTAAATCAGACTGAATGTAGAATCTGTAGAAAAACCTGAATCTGCCTCAGGTTCTGTTTCCATAAAGTAAACTGTAAAACATAGTTAAATATATGTTTGCTTCTGTTTGGATTATGATGCTTTTTCTCGTAGCTTTTTACCAGTGAAAGTGTTTGACTTTGATGACACCACACCAGTGTTTTTTTTTTTGCATATTTTTGTATTTGACCAAATTATGCATTTACTGCTGATGATTATTTTTGCCAATTATGGCCTGATAATTATTGACCACCATCGATCCTCATGTTTTTTGTTATTTGCCACAAATGTTAACCCATAAAGACCTGCACTGGAAAAAATGCTCCTCTAAAAACAAATAAATAACCAGTTAATGCAAGGTATTTTTGCTTGACTTAAGAAAAAAAAATCTCACAATGTAACAAGTGAAAAGGATCCTGGTAAAATTTCTTGAAATAAGATAATATAGTTTTATTATACATCTATTATATAAGCAAAAACAAAAAAAATCTGAGAACCAAAAAAATTTTGAATGAAACAATAAAATAAATCTGGAATTAAGCAAAAAAAAAAAAAAAAAAGAAAATATTGAATTAAGCAAAATAAATAAATCTGAAATTAAGCACAAAAAAAATCTGAGAAAAAAGCAAACAAAGGAATTAAATTAAAAAAAAATCTGAAATTAAGCAAAAAAAAAAATCACTCTAAACAAAAATAAATTAACAATCTGAAATTAAGCAAAACATTTTTAATAATAATAATGAATTGGATTTATATGGTGCTTTTTTGGCCACTCAAAGCACTTCACATTAGTGACCCATTATTCATTCACTCTCACATGCTCCCTCTGGTGGTGGTAAACTACATACATACCCACAGTTGCCCTGGGGTCATCACCAAACATTCATACACCAGTGTGAGTGACACTGGAGGTAAGGAGGGTCTTTGCCCAAGGACACAACGGACGGACCAGGACAGAGTGGGATTCGAACCACCAACCCTTCAGTTACCAACTGAACCATGGCCGCCCCTAAAAGTTTTAAACTACAATTTTTAAAATAATTCTTTCAATGGAACGAGTTAAGATGATCTTGTTCAGATTAGTTTAATCAGATTAGTTTAATCAGATTAGTTTAATCAGATTAGTTTAATCAGATTAGTTCCAGATCTATTGTCTATAAATCAGTTTTTCTATTTGACTGAACAGTTCCTCTGTCGGTTATTCTGTCTGATTTTAATCTGACCACATATTTAAACTACATTTTTTATTTTGCTTTATTCAAGCAAAAATAATCTTGTATTAATTTTTTTTTTGTTTTTAAACCAGCATTTTTTTTACACTGAACCCACGTTTTAAACAAGTGTTGATTTAATGTTTTTTTTATTGGAGGAAAAGTAAAAAAAAAATAAAAACGCTGTGAATTCTGGTCATTTTGGGAAAATATTCAGTTTACACATTTATTTTTTAATGGTTTTTTTTCAGCGAAAACATGCAAAACTATCTTTAAAAAACTGGTTTGGTTTTTTCAATTGTACAGAATATTTTTTTTTCTCTTTTCAAAGCCATTGGTTCTAATGATGTTTTTGTACTGACGCCGCAGGATTTATATTAGGAGTACTAGTTTAGGAAACTAACTACTGACCTGAGGACTAGTTTAGGTTAGGTCATGGTTAGTTGTTTGTTTGTGTGTTTCATTCATTCTTGACTGAATTAATTTAAATTAAATCCATAAATGAACTTTTTTCTGCTTCGTTCAATCAAATCACAGAATGGAGACGTTGTTCTGTGGGGGGAGGATTTTTATAGACTCGTGCTCGTTGTGTGAAGCATTGTGTTGTGATGAATCTTGTAACCCCGCCCCCTTAACTCTGAGGCCTGTCATTGTAACCCCGCCCCTTTACCTCTGAGGCCTGTCATTGTAACTCCGCCCCTTTACCTCTGAGGCCTGTGGTTGTAACTCCGCCCCCTTAACTCTGAGGCCTGTCATTCTAACCCCGCCCCTTTACCTCTGAGGCCTGTGGTTGTAACCCCGCCCCCTTAACTCTGAGGCCTGTCATTCTAACCCCGCCCCTTTACCTCTGAGGCCTGTGGTTGTAACCCCGCCCCCTTAACTCTGAGGCCTGTCATTCTAACCCCACCCCTTTACCTCTGAGGCCTGTGGTTGTAACTCCGCCCCTATAAGTGTGTCATTGTAACTCTGTACATAAACAACACCCCCCCCCATGCAATTTCATGTAAATACTGTACAT
Source organism: Siphamia tubifer (assembly GCA_020466265.1). Taxonomy (NCBI): domain Eukaryota; kingdom Metazoa; phylum Chordata; class Actinopteri; order Kurtiformes; family Apogonidae; genus Siphamia; species Siphamia tubifer. The sequence continues at coordinate 10,398,787 of CM035801.1, read as the reverse complement.
GTGTGCTTGGACTGGACCGGGTGCAGGTGGGAGTGGGCGGGGTTTACCTGTGTTTAAACCCGTCAGCTGACCCTCCATATACTGTACTGAATTACGGTTGAGTATTAAAACATTTACTGTTGAAAAACCATCAGTGTTGGAGTTTGTTTCATTTCAGATGTTTGTTGGAACCCAGTGTCTGTACAGATTTAAGAAAAAAAATTGACTCAAAACACCTGGAAACATGTAGATGGACATAAATAATGAACTACTAAACTATATTTGAAGCTAGTCCATTTTTTGAGCACATTATAACCTAGCGGTTCAACACCAGGGGGCGCTGATGAATTTTGGAAAAAAAAGGCTTGAAAACATGGAAACATGTAGATGGACATAATGACCTTTGAACCAGATTTGAAGACGAGGCAAAAATACCTTTTTTGGATACTATAGCTTTACTATTTCAGCACCAGGGGGCACAAATTAATTTTGGGGTAAAAGCTCAAAACTCCTTGAAACTCTTCGGGAAACTTGTAGATGGGCATAAACAATGATCTAGAGCAGTGGTCCCCAAACTACGGCCCACCTCCACATTTGGTCCGGCCCAGAACAATACCAGAGACCATTTAGATTTTTTTTTTTATATGTGTGTATTTGTATTTGATGACAAAGTTGGACTTTTGCAATAAAATGTTCCTTAGTTATGAACTATTTTCATTATTAATGAAGCAGAGAGCATGGGGTTGTCTCCAGGATTTGGTTTATAGTGACAAGGTGTGGGTTATGGTTCTGATTAAAGAACACAGATACAGATGTCCTCATTAAAGGTTTATTTACTGTGGTCTGTAATAATACAGTAACACTCAGTATAACAATATATACATACAATAATAAATGAACTAAGACCGACTATATGAGTCACTCAGATGTATTACATGGGTCATGGAACACACAAACCACTCACAGATGACAGCTAGCAATGCTAGCTGCTAGCATATTATCGTATTAGCTTCAACAACACACCGGCGCTAAACAGCATTAGCTTATATAGTACAACATGCTAACATCTACCCGAACTGTACTGTGTTATTTATCTCACCTTGTGGCATCTACACACAGTAATAAACCAGGAATAGATTAATAAAAAAGAGAAAAAAGAAGCCGAGATGGTGAACTTAGCACGGTTACCTAGCAACAACACAGAGGCTAATAAAACACTGACTACGTTCATAACCGTCATAACATCAGTGGTGCGTTCAACAGCGTGGGACATTTGAAAACTTACAGAAAATAAGTTATTCCTGAACAAATATAACAAAACAATCAAATAAACAATTAAACTGTGTGGGCTTTCTAACAATTAACTATTATTAACTAGTTTAACACAATAATTTTGACAGATGCTCATATGAGTCATTTAAGTCAGAGATTCTGCTCTGACAACTAAGCTGAACTTGGACCTGTTAAGACGAAGAAGTTTATGTTCAATGGACCTTTTTTCTGTGAAGAACCCAAAGAGGGTTATTTATTTCATAAACAGTTATTATTATTATTATTATTATTATTATTATTATTATTATTATTATTATTATTATTATTATTATTATTATTATTATTATTATTGTTGTTGTTATTATTATTATTATTATTATTATTGTTGTTATTATTAATTTTCTGACTTTTGTTCTGTGAAGAATCCAGAAAGGGTTGTGGCTTTCTGGAAAACAATATATTTTTTTTACATTTAGGCACTCCTGCATTCGTCACACTTTTTCTGTTACAAATTGACCCCGGCCCCTCATCTGGAAATAGTTTGGGGACCCCTGATCTAGAGCATGTTTTGATCATAATGAAGCACATACAGTGGTACCTCTACTTAAGAAATTCATTGGTTCCAGATGTGTTTTATCGTAACGTAAATGTTTCATAAATAGTCTCATTTTACATGTAAAAGGTCTAATTCGTTCCAATGCTACCCCTCAAACCCTTTGAAAATTATAAAAAAAATTCCAGATTTTGTATGAAATATGTGTTAAAAGATAATGTAGATTTCGATTTTAGCTTGTCCAAGCTAATGTCGGTGTCCGGGACAGAAGAGTTGATCCACGTCTGGGTGAGAATGAGGATGCATCAGTCTGGTGGATCATGTTTGGTGTTTAAATCCAGCTTCAGGTAGTCCAGTTTGTTTTCCAGTGAGTGTACATTGGCGAGCAGGACTGATGGGAGTGGCGGTCGCAACGGGTTAGCTCTTACCTTAGCTGTAAATCCACTGCAACAGCCGAGCTTCTATTTCCTCTTGCGCCTCTCCCGATGTCTCTGGGGGCGGAGCCTCTGTCCGGGGAGACTCCGCTGTAGGACACTGCATCTGACCGGCGTAGCAGACTGAGGTTCTGGGGAACGCTCCGCATCTCCGGGCTTGTGGAGTCCAAGTTTTTAACAATTTTTCTTAAAGGTGTCATTCCGCTGAAAACCACTTTTCCACCCTCCGTTTGGAATGTGATGGGTCACCCAGACTTACCAACACATGGTCCTTTGACAGTGGTTCATCACCTCCACTGGCTGCATACTGCATTCACAGAAAACAACAGGAGGAACCAGGGACCCAGAAAAAGCCGGTCCATCTGACGTCAGATGGACTTTAGTGTCACCCACATGGTGTTAAAACTGTCCTCCATTGCAGCGAATCTTAAGTAGCATGAGCATTAGCATCTACAAGAGAAGACGGCGCCATAGTAGCTGCTGCACAACTGGAAAAAAATGGCGGATCAAACTGGTTCATGTGCTCTCTGTGGAAATAAAAAATTCCTGAACGTTTTCAGAACATGCGACGGCACGAAACCTAGCTGGATGTTACTCTGGTAAAGGTAAACACATATAGAGCCAGAGAGGAGGGGGAGTGTTCCTTCACACATTCTGAGCCAATCAGAGACGCCTCATCACCGCATCATGGACATGTATGAGGACGTACCGTAACCTCTGTTGTTCGACCTCAAGTTATTTTTCTACCGTGAAAAAACAGCTGGAAACAAAACAATCTGGACGTTTTTTAAAATAGAACCAACATATAATGTATTCAATAACAATGGAGAACACAGTAATATTAATGAAATAACCATGGAATGACAGTTTTAAGCTGATGATAGTCTGTCAGTCATATACTATTCTTGGCTGAACCTTTGATACTAAAAGCGTTGGTCTAGGTGGAGAAATAACCGTTAAAGAGTCTGCTACCGGTGTTATCGCTCTGTTTACTATAATTAAGTATTAATGAGCACACTCGGAAAAACTCAGGAAACAACAGTAACTGTCACAAATGAGGGTCAAAGGGTAACGAAAAGTATCATGGGTAGCTCCCTCATAGCCAATGGGATGCTACGTACAGTACATACGTGATGTGTTTACGTACTTGCATATAGTAATGTACATACAGTAAAGTATTTGCCTCGGAGGTTTCACTTTCCTTTCGTAAATAGAAATTTTTTTCGTATTCAGAGACGAAAAATTGAGGCAAAGGTTTTTCGTTACTTGGATCATTCGTTAGCTGGGTCTTTTGTAAATAGAGGTACCACTGTACTAGCATTATAAAACCAGGGGGAGCAAGTGAATTTTAGAATAAAGATTCAAAACACCTTGAAAAACCTTGAAACTCCTCTGGAAACATGTAGATGGACATGATTAAAAACCTGGAGAAATTTTAATAAGATTTGAAGATGGTCCAGAATGACACCCTTTTTGGGGCAAATACGTCCACTTACAGCACATAGCTAACACTAACAGGCAGACGAATTGTGGAAAAAAAGACCCACAACTGATCTGGACGTAATTCAATCAAATAGTTTCATGTTTCACACTCAAACCATGTGATTTGAAAGTAAACAAAAACAGGACCAGGTTATCGTCTCTACGTAAAGGCGTCAGTGGAAACTCACATGTCTTTGCTTTGGAATGTTCCCTCAGCCACACGAGCACATCACATGATGCCCTGGTTGCCATAGAAACAGAAATACTGCTGTGGGTGAAAATAACTTGGTAATATGTTTACCAAACAAAAGGTTATTAAAAGTCAAACCTAAATATTTTGGATGCATTTTTTTCTATTGAGAAGTTTTTAAATTATAATCAAAACTTAGACCTGACCTCAATAAAGTCAAAAGTCTTTTACATGTTCAGTTTTTAATGACACAAAGGTCATAGAAGTGTGTCTGTGTGTGTGTGTGTGTGTGTGTGTGTGTGTGTGTGTGTTTTCTTCTTATCTATGTCTTTGACAAAGTGAGTGTGAACTTCACTAAGTGTTGAACTCTGCTCATTAATCACAGAACTGGAACCAGAGGAACTGACCTACATCTACCAGCACACACACACACACACACACACACACACACACACACACACACACACACACACACACACACACACACACACACACTAGCCTTAAAATAACCAGGATCGTCATAAATAACAAAACCTTTTAAATAAAGCTGCAACATTCAGAACCAGGGTCAGGGTTAGAATGTAAAATGTCTTTAAAAAAAGAGTAAAAAACAAACATGTTAAAATCAGTTTGTAATAAAGATGGTAAAAAAACAAAAAGATGTTTGAATAAAAGACAAAAGTATAGATGTAAAGGACACCTACTGGTCTTGACTGTGAGCTAATGTAGCAGCAAAGTATTCTGGGATGTATAGTATTAGCAGTGCCGTAACCCTGACTGTTCTGGTCCAGAACTAATGTACGTTTGATCTCTGGTCCAAACATAATTTCCAGGTTTGAGCCACAGGTCTGAGTTGAACACATGTGATCTAAAGGGTTTAGGAAGTTTCTTAGTCTTTAAATGAGTGGCCCCCAGACAGTTTAGGGCCTCGACAAAGCTAGAAACGGCCCTGGAGGAGAAAGATAAAGACAGTAAATGATCATTTTAATCAGAACTTCACACTTTTTTATTGTGGCCCAAAAAAGAGCTGACGTTCGTTCCCTTAACGAGTCAAATAAAATAAGCAGCTGGTGTGAAGTGGATTTGAACCAATCATCATCTGGAACCACGGCTTCACTGTTCGCTCCAAATAAGGTGGTTCTACTGAAGATCCACGATCTGCAGCTGAGACGGAAGAAGGAAGAGGTAACTCCCCCTGAACAGTTCTGTCATTTGACTACACTGTCACCAACGCTGTCCACCGTAAGAGGATGGAAAGAGGTGAAAGGTCACAGAAGGACAGAAAGAGGGCAAAGGTCACAGAAGGACAGAAAAATGTCAAAGGTGACAAGAGGACAGAAAGAAGTCAAAGGTGACAAGAGGACAGAAAGAGGACAAAGGTGACAGGAGGACGGAAAGAGGGCAAACGTCAAAGAAGGACAGTAGGACGGAATAGGTCACAGAAGGACAGAAAGTGGGAAAAGGTCACAGAAGGACAGAAAGAGGGCAAAGGTCACAGAAGGACAGAAAGTGGGCAAAGGTCACAGAAGGACAGAAAGAAGTCAAAGGTGACAGAAAGAGGTCAAAGGTCACAGGAGGACATAAAGAATGATTGTGTCCATTTGTAGAAATGTGACGTAGCTCATTTACACTTTGTTCCATTGTATTTTTTTAAAGGGTTAGTTTTTTTCACAGGTTTTTCACAGAATGATCGTTGATGGGAACGCTTCGCCTTCACAAACAGCGGGGGTGGGATGGGGGCGTCCAGAGGGTTTCCATGGAAACGTCTTCAAGCCTCTTATCCATCAGTGTTTTAACAGCACGATAGAAGAACTGATCTGAAAATGTCAGTCTTTAAAAACACTGAACTGGACCAGACTCCTGAGTGAAAGAGGCTCATAATGAAAGTGTAACTGAACTAGAACTTTTTACCCTCTCCCATTTTATTTGACTTTCAACAATTTTACGCAAAAACTACTGGACTGAATTCTATTAAATTTTCAGTAAAGATGTGAGAATGATCTAAAATAGATCACATTAAATGTTGGTGAATCAATCTATCTTTCTTTATATAGCACTTTTCATATATGGTGCTGTTACAGTTAAAAAAATTAAATAATTCAAGAACTAATTAACAATAAAATGACTAAATTAATACAAATAAAAATAAATATAAAGAACGAGCAGTATAAAATAACAATAATGTTAAAAGTAAGTGATTTAATTCAAAGTTAATTTAAAAAGGCAGGTTTTCAATTTAACTTTAAGGTAGTGGACCTCAGACCCTCAAGTCGACTGTTCTTTAGTTAATAAATAAATAAAAACTGACTGAGACCAAACTATGAGTTTTGGTGTGAACTGTAGGAACAGTTAGAAGTGTTTAGTACCTGAGGACCTGAGGGTACCAGAAGGCTCATATGTTAAAAGCAGATCCAATAAATAACCAGAGATAAAACCATTAAGACTTTTAAAAACCAATAAAAACACTTTAAATGTAAATGTTCACCAAAGGTCAAAGGTCACCAAACATGTGTTTTCACAATGATCTTACAAACACAATCAGAACCAAAAGGCTGGTCTTTCAATTCTGCATCTTGTGTGTATAGAATGTGACCTATTATTGACCCAAAAGGTCACAGGTCACTGAGTCAATACTAGAGATGCATGGATGACATATATTTTCATCCGCCCGCTATTCGTTTGCATGAACGATTTTCCCCAATTTTCAGAACCGAACCGCCCGCCATCCGCGAGATAATTCCAAAATTTATCTCCACCAATGCACAACGTGAACTAGAGCGAATGAAACCTTACCTTCTAATTTTTATTTTATTTTATGGATGTTGGCCCAGAGACAGTGGATGAAAACTAGCTTTTTTGTGCTAATACTGACACATTTACAGACGTGTTCATTCATGTGTTACTGTCCCTGTTAAATAAAGGCGTTTTTAACCTGGTACTTTTAACTGTTTTACTTGCACATATGTTTTTCGTCTCTCATCATCTGAACTCGCTTTATCCTCACTAGGGTCACAGGGGTCACTGGGGGCCTAATCCAGCTACAATGGGTGAAGGCGGGGTACACCCTGTATGAGTCTCCAGTTCATCTCAGGGCTGAACATATATAGACAAACACTGTCACATTCACACCTATGGACCATTTAGATTAACCAGTTAACCTATCAGTGCATGTGTTTGGATGGTGGGAGGAAACTGGAGAAAACCCACATAGACACGAGGAGAACATGTAAACTCCACAAATCTACTGTGCTTTGTCTTCCTTTGCTTTTAATTGCACTGCAGTTTTTTATTGTTGTGTTTATTGATTATTGTAGTTTATTGTTCAGACAGCATGGATCTGTCAAATGCTTAAATATATCACGTACACATCACAACAGCACAGGTTCACATATGAATCAGTTCATTTAGATTCTTACCTCTTACTGGGGTCACGACAGAAGAAACTTGCTGGTGCTGCTTTCAGTTTAGTCCAGTTGTGATGAACCATGTTAAACCAGATGGTATTTCACAAAACCATCTGGGACTCATCTTCCACCAAAGGAGGGGCCTTATCTAAAATCCTTGCATGTGATTAGATTAAAAATCTGTTCATCTCTTCACTGACACGCAGCTTCATCCACTCATGTTAAAGTTAAGCCACTTAACCACCGAAAACTATTTTCATCAGGTACAAACACATTAACAGAAGGTTTAAATTCACCATTTATATGTGATGTTTATTTATAAACTCGTCTACTCGTCTTCTGGTAAATGTCTTCAGCCATGATTCGGGGCTAATGAACATTAACAAAAATGTATTTGAACGTTTTTATAATTGTACTCATTTTCTTTTTTACCCCCAGAGAAACAAACACTATCTTCACATACTTTGTATGATTGTGATTTTCCTATTGTCTATTTCCTACCGCAATATGTTTCAGTTTATGATACATTGTTCTGCCTTGTATTCTTCATGAAGCTATGATTTGAAATTATATATATATATATATATATATATATATATATATATATATATATATATATATATATATATATATATATATATATATATATATATATATATATATATATATACACACACACACACACACAACCATCTTAGTATCATGTAGTTCTGGTTTTGTGAAAAACTAAGGAACCAATCAGTGTCAGCAGGTGGGACTTCCCATGACTGGACAGTATGTCTGTCTGTGCTACAGCTGATGTCTCTGTTGTAAAATGGAATGTTCTTCACTTCTATAGCACCTTCATGATGCTGAAAGCGCTGTATATATACATTAGCCCACACACACACACACACACACACACACACACTCACACCAGTAGGTTTCTATGGTTGTGTCAGTCCTACCGGGAGACTAAGTCAGGGTTCAGTGTCTTGCCCAAGGACACTTCCATAAGTGGACAGCCACAATTTTACTCAGAACAAACGACCAAAAAGAATGAAATGTCACACAACGACCAGTGCTGAAATAGTATTTTTATTAAATACTTTCAAGATCCAAGTTTGAAGAATAACAAAGCTATGATGAAGACCAACTAACACTCAGACAAACACTTGATAGTCGTCAATTCATGGTTGTATTTCATTTTACATCATGATCATGCAAAAAAACTCCAGCATCCATGTGAAAGGCTGGGGGTGGGTGGGGGGTAGAGGGAGAGGGGGGGGGGGGGGGGGGGGTCAGGGTGGGGGGGGAGAAAGCGCAGCCCAATAAGTATTACCATTACAACGCAGGGAAAAACGCTAACATCGAGGGCCTCATACCAAGCTACGGCTCCTGATTTCCTTTTTTTTTTTGTTGGTTTTTGTTTTTTTGTTTTATGTATTTTTTTTTGTAATTTTGCATTTTTTTTTGTTCGTTATATTTTTCATGTCACCTGTTAAAACATTCTGAATGGAGGCAAATTCTTAGTTCAAAGATGCAATTATAATATTAACACTAGCTCCATCCTTATTTAGGTAGGTACATGGCAGAAATGCTTAACTGAAACATGCATAACTAGATCTGCCGCTCTGCTTCGACAGCGTGGATGAGGAAGAACCTGCACGCCCCCCCTCACCCCACCCCCTCCATCTCCTCCTCTTCCTCCTCACTCACTTTTCCCCGACAGAGCAAGCGTGGATTAAAAACCACCAAGGGTAAAATTACATTAATAAATTATTAAAGCCCTGATCAACCTACGATCATTCTTAACTCGAGTGTTTTTGTTAACCCCTTAACGCCTACTGTCGCAAATACGCAACGTTAAAAACAAACAAAAAAATCCATCTATTGTATGTGCTATAGTCAAATTAACCCCTTGAAGCCTACTGTTGCAAATGTGCAACGTACCCCCTAAAAATCTATTGTGCTATAGTCAAATTAATCTCCCCTTAATTTAGCATTTCCTCTTTATATATACTTATATTAAATTCAGGCATTAAGGGGTTAATCATGTCCACTTAATTTAGCATTTCCTTTTTTATATATATACTTATATTTAAATTCAGGTGTTAGGGGTTAATTTTTATTTTATTTTTAAACATCCCTGTTTTCCCTTTTTCTGTTTTTTTTTTTTTTTATTTCCCCCTCCTAAATGTGTGTGTGTGTAAGTGTGTGTGTGTGTGTGTGTGTGTGTGTGTGTGTGGGAAAAGAGTGCAGAACTCCAGCTTGGCAGATTTACCGGCGAAATTTACACGACAGCAACAGAGACGACGACGACGAAAAAACTCAAAATCAGTAACACGGAAAACCGACAACAGAGAGAGGTACAAACAAATAAACATCTCAAGAGCAGAGGTGGGTTGGGGCAGGGCTGGGGGGGTGGGGGTAAAGTGGGCGGGGCTAGGACTCGTCAGAAGAACAACACTGGGAAGGTCATCATTATCGCAGGTTTTAAATTTTTTTATATTTTTCTTTTTTAAAGATACGACTGGTTTTTGCAGATGGATAGAGACGATTAAAGCTGCACGGCGACGGTGCAGATATGTGACACAACCCCAAAAACACACACCACCAGGCGTGTGTGTGTGTGTGTGTGTGATATGAAGAGACAGCGCACAGCATGATGGGATCAAAATAAGGACACTATGACGACGAAGGTCTTCATATTTTTACCATTTTCCAGGGGTTTTTACTTTTTTTTCCCACTATTATTACTATTATTACTATTATTATTATTTTTCGTCCGCTTTAATACCCGTCTCCAAAAAACCCCCAAACAACACAAACGGTGTCGTGGCCGTGGGACGACAAGAGTCAGTAAAACCTAATATGGTTTTACCGCAAGGTTTCGTCATGAATGAAAAGTCTTAACCATTTTTTTTTTTTAAAGTAAAATATATTTAAGAAATTTAAATAGGAAGGATGGTGTTAAAATTGGGATCAGTTTGGGTGATTAACGCCCACGGCCGAAAGCACAGGATGAATTTGTCTCTCAGATACATCTACATATATTACACTTTTCTATATATAATCTATACATACACTGTATTTACACAGTGATTATTAACAAACCAGGCCCTTGCAGAAAGCAGAGAAAAGCAGAAGCAGAAGGGCTTAAAGAGGGGTGGGTATAGACGGTAGGTAAAGGAGTGGGCTTTATTTTGAAAGGGTGTGTGGGGTTAGGGTGGGGGTATGAGGGAGAAGCAGCGTGCAAACATGCAAAACAAAAAATAACTGAACAAAAAATGTTTTATTAAACGCAGAGCTTTTCTTGTCCGCCGCCGCTCGCCCTTCACTGCGTACAGACACGGTCGCTTTAAACGGGGACGATAAAATCTGTCTTTAAAATTCTGCTGCGTTTAAAACAAAAAAAAGGGACAAAAATACTGGATCAGTCAAACCAAAAAAATTTAATGAAAAAAAAAAAAAACAAAAAAAAAAACAGGAGCCTCAAATATAGGATCAGTCCGACCAAAAACAAAAAATTAAAACAACAAAAATAAAAAAAAATCTAAATTGACCCTCAAATATAAGAGCAGTCAGACCAAAAAAAAAGTCACAAAAAATTGAATAAAATTTTACAAAATGAGCCTCAAGTATTGGATCAGTCAAAGAAAAACAAAATTAGTCAAACCAAAAAAATAATAATAATAAAAAAAAAATCCTCAAATATAAGATCAGTCAGACAAAAAAAACATAATCAGAAAAGGCTGGGGTTCTTCACAGGGAACAGGACACTAAAACACAACAGAACATAAAACCAAACATGACTTTCCTCATCCTTCTGTAAAAACAAACACACAAATAAAAACACAAACACAGAATAAAAGCCTAAAGTTCTACACTTTGGTGCTTCATTTTCATTTTTTGATAAAGTTCCTCGTTATCATCTTTCTTCTCACTAAATTGCGACTGAGCCGACTTGACCCCCCCCCACCCCCTCCTCCTCCTCTAGAATTATTTTTCCGGTGTGGGTGGGGGGGGTTCTTTCCCTACATCTTAAACATCAACTTCTGGGTAAAAAAAAAAACAAAACCAAAAACAAAACATTTATTTTCTACCTGGTAATCTCCTAAAATGCCAAAAATGTGTGAAATCTGAGCGGCTAAGGTCAAACTGCGGTTTCCTCCCTTCTTTAAATAGTGAATAGAAATGCTGGGTTTAGGTTGTGGTGGTTTCTGGAACATCTAGTCATAATTTACACTGTATATTCATAAACTCATACTCATAAACTGTCACAAGTTCAACTGTAAATCCTCTCCTCCCCCAGGACCTTTTCGTCTTAACACGGGCAGAAAAAAGATGGCTGCCGGGGGAGGGGCAGAGGGCAAAGGTGCGCCCTCCAATCAGGCGCCAGATGCATGCATCATCCCATGTGGGGGGCGGTGTCTTGTGTTCACCCGACCCCCCCGCGGGTCAAAGGAGGGACAGGTTTGGTTGGTTTTCGTGGAGAGGGATGCGATCTCGCCCGGCCGGGCTCCTGGCACGAGCCAATCCACGCAGAGGTCGAGCCTCGGAAACACGCTCGCTGAAAAAAACAACTGCCCCCCAAAACAGACACGCCAGCAGACTGGAGGCTCAGGACCACTGTGGGGGGGCAACAGGGGCAACAAGGGGGGACAAGGGGCAACAAGGGGGGACAAAAATGACAGAAGGTTATAGAGGGTCACAACAAAACATTATCACTATGGAATAGCCTTTCTAAACAGGTACTATAGTACCCGCTACCATTACACAAATACTGTAGTACCTGGTACCATTACACAGATACTATAGTACCTGGTACCATTACACAAATACTGTAGTACCTGGTACCATTACACAGATACTATAGTACCTGGTACCATTACACAAATACTGTAGTACCTGGTACCATTACACAGATACTATAGTACCTGGTACCATTACACAAATACTGTAGTACCTGGTACCATTACACAGATACTATAGTACCCGCTACCATTACACAAATACTGTAGTACCTGGTACCATTACACAGATACTATAGTACCTGGTACCATTACACAAATACTGTAGTACCTGGTACCATTACACAGATACTATAGTACCTGGTACCATTACACAAATACTGTAGTACCTGGTACCATTACACAGATACTATAGTACCTGGTACCATTACACAGATACTATAGTACCCGCTACCATTACACAGATACTATAGTACCCGCTACCATTACACAAATACTGTAGTACCTGGTACCATTACACAAATACTGTAGTACCTGGTACCATTACACAGATACTATAGTACCTGGTACCATTACACAGATACTATAGTACCCGCTACCATTACACAGATACTATAGTACCCGCTACCATTACACAGATACTATAGTACCCGTTACCATTACACAGATACTATAGTACCCGTTACCATTACACAGATACTATAGTACCCGCTACCATTACACAGATACTATAGTACCCGCTACCATTACACAGATACTATAGTACCCGTTACCATTACACAGATACTATAGTACCCGCTACCATTACACAGATACTATAGTACCCGCTACCATTACACAGATACTATAGTACCCGTTACCATTACACAGATACTATAGTACCCGCTACCATTACACAGATACTATAGTACCCGTTACCATTACACAGATACTATAGTACCCGCTACCATTACACAGATACTATAGTACCCGCTACCATTACACAGATACTATAGTACCCGCTACAATTACACAGATACTATAGTACCCGTTACCATTACACAGATACTATAGTACCTGCTACCATTACCAATAGCCTATACTACTCTGTGGGGGCGTGGCCTGTACCTGATCACTGGAGCGGTGCAGCCGGTGCTCCTGAGCAGTGGAAGTGAACATTGAGCCACTTGCCATCGCGGCGGTGCCACACCCGGGTCTCTTCTGATTGGCTGGATCGGGGGCGGCCTGTGGAGTCCACGAACTGCGTGAGGCGGATGTAGGCGATGCAGGCGGCGTCCTCGCCTATCAGGTGCACGTGCGGGTTGAGGAGGGTGGTGTGCACCGGCTTGCTGTTCTTGCTCAGCACTGGATAAAAATATACACAAGCACAGATGGTTGGAAACTTGGACTGAGGAGAACTGGACTGAGGTGAACTGGACTGAGGTGAACTGGACTGAGGTGAACTGGACCGAGGAGAACTGGACTGAGGAGAACCCAGACATGTCCCAAAGAAGAGACTCAAAAAAAGCTTTATATAAAGTGAGTCCAGGACTGAAGGGGACACATCTGACTGGTCCTGTACGGATACAGATTTTTGGTGACCTTTGACCTACATTCACCAAAATATAATGGGGTCTATTCTGGACCACTTCACACCTTCACGGAAAATTTCAAGGAAATTGGTCCAATAGTTTTAAGATATTTTAGGATTTATATTAGACAACTATTGTAAATGTAGAAACACTTATTTTGATTATTTACTTTTATTTCATTAGGCTGTTGGATTATAGTATGTCGTGTGTGTGTGTGTGTGTGTGTGTGTGTGTGTGTGTGTGTGTGTGTTGTGATCTTAATTGGGATATTGACATGTTTACAAAGTCACACTATAGGGACCAAAATTCAGGTCCCCACGGGGGTTAAATATAAATAAAAGTCCGCACTAGCAAAATAGAAATGATGTGGCCCCGTAAATACATAATTTTTTTTTTCCAGAAGTCCCCATAAAGCATGAGGGGGGGGGGGGGGGGGTGCAAAGCAAAACATAAGGTTTAAAGATGTGTTTACTTCTTTAAGAAAATATTCATTTTTATGTATTTTTTAAATGTATTTAGTTTTAATTATTATTGTATTTCTTAAATATATATTTTAAACTTATTCATAATTTTTTTATTTAGTCTTTTTTATTTCATTTTCAAATGTAAATTTTTTTAACTATTTTATTTAAAATGTGTTTACACTCACTATCTATTGGCTACTTGATTACAAACTTGGTCCTCATGAGACATGGAAATGAGTATGTGTGTGTTTGTGTGTGTTGAATGGTGTAAGATTAATGTAAATATTAAAATTGTAATGCAATGTAGACGAGTCCCCAGGAAGAACACAAAATCAAACATCAGTTGCTAATGAGGATCTGAATAAATAAAATGAAGTACATGTGAGTGCGCAGTGTGTGGAAGCCCCACCCCTCAGTGGAACAAAACCCACCCCTCGGTGAAAAACGGCGGACAGAGAAGCAACTTTAGACTCGAGGGGACGGCCGTGGCTCAGTTGGTAGAGCTGGTGAAGGGTTGTGTCTTTGGGCAAGACACTTCACCCCCCCTGCCCCCAGTGCCACTCACACTGGTGTATGATTGTTTGGTGGTAGTGGGAGGGGCCATTGGTGCAAAATGGCAGCCAGGCTTCTGTGTAGTTTCCCACCACCAGAGTGAGAATGTGAGAGTGAATGAATAATGTCACTAATGTAAAGTGCTTTGAGTGGCCAAACCCCCCCCCCCCCCGACTATAAATTCAAACCATTATTACTATTATTATTATTAGACTCAACACGCAGTCCTGCACAGACCCAACACTTTTCCAAACCCAAACGGCCCCACATACATTAGAACCATGTTTAAGGAGCGTCTACACCAGGGGTCTTCAAACCCACGCCCTGCATGTTTAAGGCATCACCCCATTCAAATCATCAGTTGGTCACCCAGTTCTGCTGAAGCCTGATAACAACCCACTGCTGTGAATCATCTGTGTGGGAGTAGGGTGGAAGACCCCCGGTGTACACAGTTACTCACTTTTAAGTTCCTATGGGGACCTGACATAGTCCAGGACCGACACACATACAAGACCGTGACACGTCATTACAAGGAAATGTGTACGGCAGATAACTGTGGCACTTTTATACCACTGAGCAGAACAGACTATTTTAAAAAGTCCACTTTGGTCCTGATGTGTGTGTTTTATTCAACTGTAAACAAGTAAAGGAATAACAAAGAGTTCTACTGTTCAGGACACAAAGGGTTCATTATTGAGGTCAAAGAATTTGTTCAAAGTGTGAAAATCAGATTTTGCTACAAAGAAAATAAAATTATAATTTTAGGGAAAAAATCCATCTTGATTACGCACAAAAAAGAAACTGAAACTGTGGCCAAAGAGCCGAGGTACGAACCAAACCATAGGAAGTCACTTAGAGGGTAGATGGAAAAGCCACGTCTGTCCGCTGTCTCTCACTGAGGGGTGGGGGTTGGGTGGGTGGGTGGGCCCACCCTGCCTGGAGAGGCAGGGCTCATACACTCAGTGGTCTGTAAAGCAGTAAATAAAGCCCCGAAGCAAATCCTGCAAAACCATGACCCCAACGGTACATGGGTTATGGAGCACTGTTGATCTAGAGCAGCGGTCTTCAGTCCTGGTCCTCAGGACCCACTGTCCTGCATGTTTTAGGCGTCACTCTGTTCCCACACAGATGATTCACAGCAGTGGGTCGTTAAAAGGCTTCAGCAGAACTGGATGAGCAGCTGATGATTTGAACCAGGGGTGTTGGAGCAAGGTGACATCTAAAAGATGCAGGACAGTGAGACCTGAGGACCAGGGTTTAAAGGGAGAGTTCACTATTTTATAGAATCAGCATCTTTACTCTGGTACACCCACAGTGTCCCATGAGTCAAGTTCTGGTCCAGTTTTGGTCAAAGTGAAAATAGTCCCAGCAGGTTTTCTGGGGTCACGAATATAAAACATGTTTCTTCTCAAAACAATATGTTTGAATGGAACAAAAACACAGCTCGTAATTGCTTGGAACTACTTTCTCTCAATAGTGATCAATGCGCGTTGTCACCGGTAACAGCTGTATGTCTTAGCAAACTACTTTCATCAGTTGTTCGGTAGTGTTTGCAGCTGCTACGTGCAGACGCACATTGATCGTTATTGACAGAATGTCGATCAAAGCAATTATGAGTTGTGAGTTTTTGTTCTGTGACGATTTGTAATGAAAATAAATCACTCAAACATATTGTTTGAGAAGACGCACTTTTTATTTTTGTGATCCCAGGAAACCTGCCGGGACTACTTTAGCTTTGACCAAAATCGGACCAGAACTTTACTCACAGGACACTGTCGGGGTTAAGTCACTGTGGGTGCACTAGAGTAAAGACGCTGATTACATGTAAACTCATGTGAAAAATAGTGAACTATCCCTGTAAGAACCTCCAGGACAGTGGTCCCCAAACTGCGGCCCGCCTCCACATTTAGTCCGGCCGCCTGAACAATACCAGAGAGCATTTAGATTTTTTTTTCCATATATGTATATTTGTATTTGATAATAAAGTTGTACTTTTGCAATAAAATGTTCCTCAGTTTTGAACTATTTTCATTATTAACTATTAGTTAGTGACTAGTTTAACACAAGAACTTTGACAGACGCTCATATGAGTCATTTAAGTCAGAGATTCTGCTCTGACAATGAAGAAGTTTATGTTCAATGGACTTTTTTTCTGTGAAGAACGCAGAGAGGGTTATCTGATTGTGGCTTTCTGGGAAAACAATGCGTTTTTACATTTAGCCACTCCTGCAATGGTCACAATTTTTCTGTTCCAAACTAACTCCGGCCCCTCATCTGAGAAGAGAAAAGTTATGTGGCCCTCACAGGAAAAGGTTTGGGGATCCCTGGTGTAGAAGGTACATAACATTTTAATTCTGGGACGTAGATAAGACACACACACACACACAGTCCTCATGTCTCATGAGGACCACGTTTGTAATCAAATAGCCAATGAGTAGTGAGTGTAAACACATCTTTTTTTAAAAAAATAATTAAATGAGTAAAAATAAATGAATGACAACAAATTTTAACTAAATTAAATGTAATAAGTAAAAATTAATTAATAATTTAAAGATAACAATTTAAAAAAGAGAAGAAAAACCTAAATAAATAAAAACTAATTACATTTTTGGAATGTTTTTTATTTCTTAAGCCACATTTTGTTCTGTTTTTATTGATCATCTATAACTGCATTATACATTTAATTATAGTTACCGTCACAAGACCCACATTTACGTCTAGTTTTGTCTCATTATTGTCATGTGATAAAGATTCATCGATGACAATGTTTAGTCACTATAAAGCTGTCAATGAATGGCTTATTTTTTTTACATTTTTCATATTAGATTATAAAGCACATTAAGTGATTTCAACATCATTAAAAAAAAAAAGCCAAAATCATTACATAGTCTAAATGATTAAATAAAAAGTAAAAGATATAAGATAAAAAGTGAAAATTATGAGAAAAAAAGTTAAAATTTATCAGATAAAAAGTCTAATTTCCCAGTCACTAAGCACAACTAGAATTAATTAATATATAAGGTGCACTGTGGTTTTTGGAGTCCTTCTAGTCCAGAAAATACAGTAACCTTTTGTTTCCCAAATGTCATGTAATTTCCTATTCAATAATTGGTATGGACATGTCCATATAAAATGTCACACCCATGGTCTCCAGCTTTTGACCTGTTACATAAATATTCAAAGTGAGTGGTTAAGTCCAAACTCCAGGGTGTTCCCTTTACAAAGAGCCCATTCTTTTATCTGCACTCCAAACAGCTGGAAGAACAGCTGCAGTTTTCATTTGGACAAGGATTTTCAGCTGTTTGAAGCGATACCACCCAGGAATGGTATTAATCTGACCAGTAGTTGTTTGAAAAAATGACTAATGAAGACGACAGACACATGGCCTTGACAGTAGCTCATGGCTCGTCGGCTGATAAAAAGGAGGATACTCACAGTTATCAAAGTAAAACTTGTGAAAGTCCATTCCCTCCACCAAGTTCCCAAGAGCCTCAGGTTCAAAAGATGTAAGTCCAGGGTCACAAATCCTCCTGAGAAACAACCGTAAGGAAAAACATTCAATCAAGTTCATTTCTATAACACATTTAAATCAATAAAGTGCCTATAGTTATATATAAGTTATATAAAGATCCACAATAAGACAAACAGACTTTATGTCAAATGGGTTTTAACATATGCACTGGAAAAATCTCAATCTGACCAAGTGTATTTTTGTCATTTTTAGTCTAAATATCTCATATGATGATGATGATGATGGACTCTTTTCTCCTTGGTTTATTTTAACACCATCCCAAAAATGTCACCTTATTACATGTTTTACGTTGTTTTTTTGCTAGAGTTTTTTTGTTTTTGCTTGAATTGGAGAAAAAAAAAAATCAGCCAATGGAACCAGTTGAACTGATCTTATTCAGATTAGTTCCAGATCTATTGTTGTTCTTCTATTGGACTGAAAAGTTCCTCTGTAGGTGATTCTGTCTGGTTTTCAGTCTGATCACATAATTTAAATTTATTTTTTTTGCTTAATTCAAGCAAAAATGTTTCAGATAAAACATCTTTTTAAATTATTTTACACTATATTTGATACATAAATCTGCAAATATCAAAAGGATACCAAAAGTACACACTGCTATTTTTTTTAAACAGTAAAATGTTTATGAAGAAAAAAATAGGCTATCAATTTTATTTATTCTGAGTTTGACTTTCACAACATTCAATAAAAAATAACCAAAGTAAGTACAAAATCATGCCAATTTTTATTTATTTTTTATTTTTTTAATATTTCACTCTTTCATTAGAAAAAATCTAAATCTGACCTTCAGTGTATTAGTGTCATTTTTAGTCAAATATGTGATCAGATTAAAATCAGACAGAATCTCCTACAGAAGAACTTTTTAGTCAGATAGAAGAACTGATTTATAGACAATAGATCTGAACTAATCTGACCAAGATTACTTTCACTGGTCCCATTGGCAGATTTCATTTTGCTTAATAAAAAAAAAGACACCAGGAAGCACCTGTGACAGAATGGATATAAAAAAATAGCAGTGTGTAATTTTGGTATCCTTGTGATATTTGCGGATTTATGTATGTATAGTATGTATGTATAGTGTAAAATAATATAAAAAAATTGTTTTATCTGAAACATTTTTGCTTGAATTAAGCAAAAAAAATTATTTAATCTGCCAATGGAACATGTGAAAATTATGTCAGACTGAAAATCAGACAGAATCACTTACAGAGGAACTTTTCAGTCAGAAGAACTGATTAACAAACAACATTGGGTTACAAAAAATTCCAAGTTTTCCAAGAATTCAGGCCATTTTGCAGCATTGAATCCAAAAATGTTTATGCCCCCCCCCAATCAGGTCAGGTTTTTCTGCCAATATGATTTGGAAAAAGTCCAGTCTTTTGACTAAATTGATTACATTTTTGTGACATTATCTGTTGATTTTTAATATGTCTCATCCAAAACAGGTTTTAGGAGAAAACAAAATGTTTTTCTGCAAAACATTAATTAAATGTTACAAACCTCAAACGACATTGATAAAGATAAGTACATGTAAATTGAATGTTAAGTTGTTTAAATATCCCATGTGATTTCATTCACTCATAAAAAATACCAATAGTTATAAATTGGCACATGCAAAATCTTCATAAAACAATTTATTGCAAGAAAGAGTTTTGCATCATATGATGTGAAAAATACATTAAAAAGACATTAACCCATTAAGAAAATTGACTTGTTTAATCAAAATTCATGTTGGTTTAGCTCGAACACATGAAAATTATCCTCCATCAGCAAAAAAATAAATAAAATAAATAATAATAATTTGTGTAATTTATGTAATTTTCACTTGTTCTGTTGGCAGATTTTTTTGTGTGTAACTCAAGGAAAATAAATCTTGTATTAATTGTTTAAACTAGTTTTTAAAGGGACATTTTTTTCCAGTGTGCTAGAACACAAACTTGCTCAGTTCACTCACGTGTAAGCATCAAAATCTCCGTTGTTAATGGCTTCAATCAGCTGCTCCGTTATTTTGATGATCTCCTGCTTACGAGCTGCTGACAGAAGGACACACAGAGATGGGGGGGTTGGTCAGAAAACAGGCCTCTGAACACAACACGAGTCAGTTCTCTACAGGAAGGCCTGCATTTGGCTTTGAACGCATCTCTTCTCGTCACTTCAGCTCCTGTCTTCCTGAAAAATGGCTCAGTTCATCAGCTGTCGCTCCGCTCGTCAGCCGACCGAGTCTGAGCCGCTCAGGCTTCAGTCGTCATCCCTGTCGACTGAGGTTCACACGCTCACCTTCGCTCAAACACTGGTTCTGCTGTTGAGTCAAAGCCTGTCACTCACTCAGTCCAATTACAGTCACGTCTAAGTCCAGTTATTGTCAATAATCAATCTAAGGACTGAACTGGAGTTTCAAAGAAATATCTGTTTACAGGCGCAGCAATAGAATCCAATTACTGTTTGACTCCCACACACTAGGTGGCGCTACGCACCTGTTAGCATTAGCTAAAGGGTGTGTAGCGCTCCTTTCGGTTGGTGCCATAGAAGAACAAGCAGTAAACAAAGGCATCAGATTTGAAGCAGATGTAGTAGGAGGAGGACAACACCACCCAGAGAAGATAAGGACCAGAACAATGAAGATGTAGACCACAACCATGAAGATGTGGACCACAACCATGAAGATGTGGACCACAACCATGAAGATGTAGACCACAACCATGAAGATGTAGACCACAACCATGAAGATGTAGACCACAACCATGAAGATGTGGACCACAACCATGAAGATGTGGACCACAACCATGAAGATGTGGACCACAACCATGAAGATGTGGACCACAACCATGAAGATGTGGACCACAACCATGAAGATGTGGACCACCACCATGAAGATGTGGACCACAACCATGAAGATGTGGACCACAACCATGAAGATGCGGACCACCACCATGAAGATATGGACCACAACCATGAAGATGTGGACCACAACCATGAAGATGTAGACCACAACCATGCAGCAGTTCAGTTTAGTACAAACTGTTTCAAACTGATTTATTACAGTATTAGTAGTAGTTCACCATGTTGTCATGGTGACTCTGGTCACTTCCTGAAGGGGGCGTGTCCAGGCCAGTCAGTAGTGAAGCTAAGGTTGACAGCGTTTACATGTGTGGTGAAGCTCTATTAGAACCACATTATCTGGCCTGGTTAGTCCCACTTCTAAAACTCCAGTTCCATTCCATTCTAGTCCCACTGAGGTGTAAACAGGACTGTGGAAACTCAAACAGATTAGTTCCACTGAAGAAATAATTCTAATTTCTCTAAGTGCATGTAAACGTACAGACATCATCCCCATCGACTGTGGTTCAGACTCAAACACTGGTTCTGTTGAGTTTAAACCTGTCACTGAGGATGAGGCAGCTTTTACAGCTCACACCTGCTTTTATAGCTGGACTCAACTATCTGTTCTAATTCACATTAATGACACCTCAGCTGGCAGATCTATGGCGCCCATAGTTCAGTTGTTTTTTTTTTCTTGTGTCAGTCTGTTGGTACATATGTCGTTTGTTTGTTTTTTTATCCTGCCATGATTTACAGACGGATGAAGAAAAAAGGAAAAGGGGGGAGAAAAAACAAAAAAAGATTTTCCTTCCCCTTCTTTTTCTCTTCTTTCTAACCACCTCCTTCTTCTCTTTTATCCCCTCCCCCCTCTTCCCCCATTTTTCTTTTATTTCTTCTTTTTGCCCCTTCCCCTTCTTTTGTGTCCCCATTTTAGTTTTTGCCGTTCATTTCCCCACCTCCCTTTTCAATATTTTTCTTTTTGTCCTTCCTCAATTTTTCCCTTTAATCTCATTTTTCTCTTTTTCCCTTCATTTCATTTGTTCCCCCTTTTCAATACTTCTTACCCCTCCCCTAATTCTTCCTTTCATTTCTTCTTTCTACCCCCCCCTTCCCATTCTTGTTCTTTTTTTGTTCCCTGCCCCCCTCATTTTTCTCTTTTCCCTTTATTTCTTCTTTTTACCCCCCCTCATTTTTTCACTTTTTTCCTCCAGTTCTTTGTAAATCGTGGCAGAGCAGAAAGAACATATCAGCCAAAGGAACAGGTCAATACTAATACAAGGAAAAATAAACTTAAATATATGTGTGTATCATTCCTATGAACCTTCCGTCATGTGAGCCTGTAAAAGTGTGTTTTTCCAGACTTTCTCTTCATCTACAGTTAATGCACACGTACGTATGTGAGCATGTATTCGACCTGCAGACACTGAGGTCATACATGTCAGCTGATGCTTTTTCAGTTTTCAAACAGAGGGAATGACATGACTGGGACCAGGACAGGATGCTGATGTGGATACAAAAGAATACTCTGCAGATAGAATTAGAAAAAAAATAAAAAAATAAATAAAATCAACATGCGTCAGACAAAATGGAAAGGTGAACATCAGTCTGATCCAGTATCCAGTCCAACACACGTCAAATCTGAATTTGACATTTTCTTCAAATATAGACATAGTTTACCTGCAAAGGTGTCAAAGTCGTTTTACTTCATGGACCACATACGGTCCAACAGGATCTCAAACGAGCCAATGACATAATAACAATAACAACCAAAGATTTATTCTAGTTTTAGCACAAAAACAGTAAAACTGAATTATATACAAGAAAAAAATCTAAATCTGACCTTAATTGAATTATTAATACAGTGTCATTTTTAGTCCAAATATGTGATCAGATTAAAATCACACAGAATCACCTACAGTCCGATACAAGAACTGATTTATAGACAATAGACCTGGAACTAATCTGATTGAACTAATCAGTTTACCTGCTTCCACTGGAAGAGTTGTTTTTTTCTTTAACTAAAGCAAAAATAAAATTGCTAATGAAATCTAATTATTTTCATCAGATTTCTTAAATTACATTTACCACATCCATTTTTCCCTTTAACTAAACATTTAATTTCTTGCTTAAGTCAAGCTTGCCTTGCTGGCGTCTGTGCTCACAGTGCTTTTGTTGTTTAAGATTTTGTTTTTGCAGCTAAACTGATTATAGATTAGTTTGATCAGTTTTGTCCAGATCTATTGACTATAAATCAGCTTTTCTATCCGACTGAAAAGTTCCTCTGGTTTTCAGTCTGATCACATATTTGGTTTAGAAATGACACTAATACACTGAAGGTCACATTTAGATTTTTCCTCCAGTCTATTCAACCAGATCTTTTATATTAACAGCATTAATTACAGATATCCACATTGTCATCATGTTTTTAACGTTGACCCAGTCCTAAAGCATTGGGTTCTGGAGCACCGTGGGTTTACAGAGTTGGAAAAGTGAGCTAGAGCAGCAGGAAAGGCTGAGAGAAGTTAGTCCAGGTGTGTTCTTACTCTGCTTAGTGTTGCATTTAGCAGCGACAGTGTTGCCCCCTAGTGGAGCTGCGGGAATGGAGGACTGTGAATGCTCAGAGTCGGGACAGGAGCTGTTGCCTGTGCTGTTCCATGCCATGCGCTTTACGTCATGCGGTGGCACTGAAACACACAACGCATGGTCAACAAACACACATGGAGACTCATAACAAAAACAAAAAAATATTTTCCAGACTATGAGCTGCACTTTTTTTTCTCCTCCACGCTTTGAACCCTGTGGCCGATACGAGGTGGTCAATGTATGCGCTAACTGGGAAGTGCAAAAAATAAAACTTTAAGTAAATAAAATACAAATATTACATTAAAAATAGTAAGGAAAATAAAATAAAAACAAATTAAATAAATAATAAAAATCTAAAAAAGACAAAAATAAAATAAATTTTTTAAATGAAATGATAAAAATCTACACATGCAGGGTGGTACCTTTACTTACGAAAGACCCAGCTAACGAATAATCCAAGTAACGAAAAACATTTACTTCAAGCTTTCGACTCTGAATACGAAAGAAAATTTATGAAATGAAACACGAGCCATAAATATGTACATAACTGTACACAGATACATCATGTACATAGCATCCCATTGGCGATGAGGGAGCTACCCATGATGCTTTTCATGACCCTTTGACCCTCATTAATCACAGAGTTACTGTTTGGTGATTTTTTTCCCACAGTGTGTTCATTTAAACTTTATTACAGTACGTGTTCATTATTCATCATGAGCCCAAAGAAAGTGATTCCTAATGAGAGTTAAAAGAAGAAGCGGTCTGCGTTATCAATAGAAGTAAAACAGGAGATGATTAAAAAAAAAAATTAAAGTGACACGTGGTTGAGTCATATCACAAAGGAATATGTCTGAAACCTGTCTACCATCGGTACAATATTGAAGCAGAAGGACGCATTAAAAACAGCGAAAGGCATCTCTGGGATATGAAAAAAACAGGTCATCACTGAACGACCAGATGGATGAAGGAGAAAGAAACTGCAGGAGATACAGTGACTGGGGCCATTGTTTCACAAAAAGCATTTGTCATATTCAGTGATCTTAAGATGGAGGGTGGGGGTGAGGGTTTCTTTTACTTTTAACACAAATTTCATATAAAATTGGAAATTTTTTTAGAATTTTTTAAAGGGTTTGAAGGGTCGTATTTGGGGTCTTAGAATGAATCAGGCTTTTTACATGTTTATTCTACGGCCCGCTGTTCACTTTGAATTGACGTTCCCAGCCTTCTGCGTGCAGATTTTATTTATTAATTTTTTTTGATAACCACCTGCTGCACCATTAATGACCGCTGCCAATGGCAATGAGTTTTGTCACTTCAGATTCACGGTACCATATCACTCCAAAGGTAGTTCGGCCACTTTGAAAGTAAATATTCGCTACGTTGTAACGACTATTTTATCTAATCTGTTAGAGTAGTGACAGTAATAAGCTGTAATAACCTGTAGAATAAGCAGGAGAATGTATTGCCCACGCGTGACTATCGAAAAATACTTCCCTTCAGGGAATATTGTTGTTCTGCCCTGTTGGGAAATATTTTTCCGATAGTCACGCGTGGGCAAGACATTATCCCTTGCAAAATGCAGCTATGAAAAATTCACGATACAAAACCACTTCTGGAATGAAAAAATTTTGTAAGTAGAGGTACCACTGTATGTATGTATGTATATATATATATATATATATATATATATATATATATATATATATATATATATACACATTTCCTTATATATTTATATTCAGGTGCACTCTATAGTCTGGAAAATATGGTAAACAAAAATCCCCACAAAATATGATCACTTGCACCCACAGCACACACATGCAGGACTCAGGCCAAAACAGAAGGACAGACATAAAGACAGACAGACAGACAGAGAGACAGACAGGGCTGAAGTGGGTTAATGTGTAGAAGAAACAGAGAAGATGCAGATGGTGACACCAGGACAGGACGGCCGCTGGAAGCAGAAGAGCACAGCTGGGATGGACATGTTTGACGTGGACGTCCTGACCCTGACTCTGCATCCACAGGAAAACCTCGCAGTATTCACTTCAACTCCTTCCATAACTCTGTTTGTTTTGCGATTCACTTTTTTTCCTAATCAATTTTGCCTTTTGAAATTAACAGATTATCAATCCATTTCAGTCCCAAGGAACCACCAAAAATACTTGTACAAAAGGGGGTTTTAAAACTGAAAAACTGTTAATATACTGCAAAAAAAATCCCCTATAAAAATAAGAAAAAAATATATAATACAGGATATTTTTGCACAAGTTCAGTGAAAAATCTGCCAATGGTATAATTCCTTGAAGTCAGATTTTCCAGATTTTTGTCTATAAATCAGTTCTTATATGTGACGGAAAGGTTCCTTTGTAGGTGAAAATAAACTTGGCTAGATTTTGATTTATTGATTATTTTCCCCCAGTGCACTGATTTCTTCACACTGCAAATAATAATAATAATTTAAAAAAACTAAATCTGACAAAGTGCATTATTCTCATTTCTAGTCCAAATATCTGATCAGGATTAAAATCAGACTGAATCAACAAAAGAGGAATTTAGGCATATTTTGACCTTGAATTAAGAAAAACCTAAACAAAATATTTAATTGAGAAAATAAATAAAAATCTTCCATTAAGTGGAAAAAAATAAGCTTGAAGTAGGCAAAATAAATATTTATAATAAAAATGTCTGGAGTAATGTAAAATAAATAAATCTTGAATTAGACAAAACATTTTAATTGAGCAAAAAAAAATCTTCTATATAAAAATCTAAAAATATAAAGAAAAGATAAAGAAAAACTATCTTGAAACAAAAAAAACAAAACAGAATAAAGCAAGAAAACAAAATGTCTTGGATAAGGTAAAAAAAAAAAGATAAAATGTTGAATTCGACAAAAAATTAAATGAAAAATAATAAATACATCTTGACTTAAGCTAAAATTAAAATCTTTCAGTGAAAGCAGTTAAATTATCTTAATGATCTCTCAGATTAGTTTAATCAGATTAGTTCAGATCTATTGTCTATAAATCAGTTCTTCTATCTGACTGAAAAGTTCGTCTGTAGGTGATTCTGTCTGAGTTTAATCTGATCACATATTTGGATTAAAAATGACACTAATTAATTTTTTTACAGTGTATAATCTCCTGTACGCGTCTGTCAGAAAAGCTCCTCATGTTTCCAGACTAAAAGTTGATAACCCCTAACCCCTAACCCTTATCCTGCGACGGTCCTCTGTGCTCTGCTCTGACGCTGCGTTCACATGCTGTTGGAAAGATCAGCCTTTCCATTTGTCAATTTCAAATTACCAGTGTGTCGATTAACTGTTCAATTAACAGTCCACAATCAAAAATGGATTGTTACAAATTAAAAATAATCAAATAGACAAAAAATTTATAAAATAACAAAAGAGTCAATAACGAAAAAAAACCCAAAATTTAGAATATTAAATGTAGAATAATAAGTAACATGAAAAAAATA
This sequence comes from Siphamia tubifer, assembly GCA_020466265.1. Lineage (NCBI taxonomy): Eukaryota > Metazoa > Chordata > Actinopteri > Kurtiformes > Apogonidae > Siphamia > Siphamia tubifer. The sequence continues at coordinate 10,371,741 of CM035801.1, read as the reverse complement.
AGACACAAATGGCACAAAAGTGAAAAAAAGATAATATTAAATCTAGAAATATAAAAACAAAAAAATAACAAAATCAAGTTAAGTTATTATTTTGTAAATATTAGTTTTGTTAGTTAAAATAAACTAAAATGAAGTATAAATAAATAATATTGTAATATGGCTCCAGTAGTTTTATTTTTTTTCTAAATCAGTTGTTTTTTCACACCTGTTTATTTCCATATATCAGATCCATGAACAAAACAGTAAAATCAGAGTTAAAAAAAAAGGTCATTTTTGTCTGAAAATTGAAACTAAACCATCCTTTCAGAATGTGTCATCGCAGAAACACCAGGGGTTAAAAAGTCTTTTTTTCTCCTTTATTTTCCGATAGTAGATTCTAAACTGAATATTAAAAAAACAATGACACCTGGATTCTGCTACAGCTTTTTCTTTGGTTTTTGCAGAATGCTAATTACAGCATTATTGCTGAATTTCCTCGTTGCGCTCCACCATTGTCGAAAAGTTCAAAGGTTATTTTCATCTCGACAGCTCATGGATCAAATAATTTTTTTCCCCACTTGTCCAGTGGGAAATGCAGGAGGCTGCGTTCATGTGCAACGTTCGAGTTGGTAAACGGTATCTAACATCGTAACTGTAGAGCAGTGCTTCTCAAATCTGGTCCTTATGGCCCAGTGTCCTGCATGTTTTAGATAGCTCTGTCTCCTTTTTAAAAAAATAAATAAATACAATAAATACAATTTTTTAAAAATTACAAGATTATTTTTTTCATAATAAAAAAAATCTTCCATTTGTTCTTTTTAAGAAAAAATACTGAAAAATTTAAAATAAAATAAATACAAATAATTTAAAAACTAATTCAAAACAAATAAATATTTAAAAATATTTTTTAATTAAAAAAATATATATTCAAGTGCTAGTAGAAAACCCCAAAAAAGTTTGCTTTAGGAGCGCTACCTGGACTAATCAATAAGTAATAATTAGAGGTGTTCTTTAGATGGGAAAACTAAGACTTAGACAAAAAGAGAAAATTCCAAGGCTCTCATATATGAAAATTTAAAAAGCCTTTATTACATTGGCTTAGTTACAAAAGCCTATAAAAGACCCTTTTCTAGGATTCTGTAACCAAACCACTGTAATAAAGGCTTTTTTATTTTCCATATATAACAGAGTGCCTTGGAATTTTCTCTTTTTGTCTTAAAAAATATAATTTTAAAATAAAAAAATTTAATGTTTATTAAAACATCATCTCCCTCTTTAAAAAAAATAATAAAACAAAAATAATATTTTTATTAAAATGGAAAAAATCTATATCATATATATATATATATATATATATATATATATATATATATATATATATATATATATATTTTTTTTTTTTTTTTTTTTTAAATGACATTATCAGGGTTCTGAAGAGCTGATCGATAATAGAACTTGTGATAGAAGTAAATATCTAAAGTGGGCCATGAGGAGCAGATTATAGAGAAGCACTGCTGCAGAGCGTGGAGGCAGGACGAACGCTCACACACATGAACGAAGCCTGCTGAGGGTCACACACATTAGCTCATGTTATTCCAGAGGGAAAAGTTGAAGGAGCTTCAGGACGAACAGCAGAATGAAGAGGAGTGGGAGCAGTTTGGAAAAAGGCCCATATAGACCGACGTGGAAGATTAATGTCAAGTATTGTTGGAAACATGGGACCAACAGCCTTCACTTTCTGCTCCTTCTAACATCTATAAAATAAGGATTTATTTAAATATGCACTTAACCCTATGATGTAATAATTTCCTACAAATGTAAGAACATTTGCACTTGATTAAAAATGTGATAAAACCTAATAAAATGATTTTACCAATAATGTTATAATTTCCTAAAAACATAATAACACCAGAAACATAACTTCACCAAAAATGGAATAAAAACCAAATAATGTAATAATTTCCTCACAGTGTAATAACATTTGCACTTGATTGAAAATACAATTAAACCCAATACAATAATTTCACCATGTTATAATTTCCTAAATATGTAATAACTCCTGAACATGTAATAAAACTTGCACTGAAATTGATCAAAAATTTAATAAAACCCAATGTTATAACTTCCTAAAAATGTAATAAAATTTGCACTTAACTTATTCTAAAATATAATAAAACACTATAGTGTAATACTTTGACAAATAAATTAATAATTCTAACAATAATGTAATAAAATATCCTGACTGATATTGAAATAACATTATTACCAACATACGCTGCCTTCAACCTTTTTAAGCAGCGAGGATAGACTCCATACGACCCCGTGACCATATAGAGGATAAAGTAGATTTGGAAAATTAATGAATTTTTACCAATAATGTAAAACATTATTTTATTGGGGATTTACCACATTTTTAGGTCGGTCAGTTTTTTAACTGTTAATGTAAAATTGAACATATGTCATACATATGTTCAATTTAAGCCACAGTTACACATCATGGCTCTACCTCATAAGCCACGCCCCTTTTACAGCCTAAGCCACACCCCCTGTACCTACTAAACTAACCCAGTAGTCATTCTATCCTTTCTAATCCAGTGCCTGGAAAATTCTCACACTCTAAACACTAAATGTACAACTGTACATAACATTATCTGTCAACTTTTAAATGATTAATTGTTGTTTAAAAAAGTATAACAAGGTCTTATTATATTATTATTATATTATTATTATTATTATTATTATTATTATTATTATAAGCAGGGGTGGCCCACATCACAAATGTTATTAAGGGACAGATTAATTCACCTATAGCCCTGTTCAATATATATCTCTAAGAAAAACAGTAAATGAAACAATAAAAATGCAGAGGACAGAATACAACTATTTAATGAATATTCACTAAAACATTAGCTACAACACCAACTCCATATTAACTTTAAATGAAAAAACATGAATGCACATTTGTTTGTGCATCTCTGACTTCAGTAAATAACTTTACTGTATGTCTTGTTTAAATCTCTGCATTCTTATGAATCAATTTTTACTTCATTTTTTTGGTGTTAGCCGACATTTAACTGAGCTGAAACTGAACAACAAAGCAATTTAGTGCATAAGCCTTATTGTGAGTGTGAAAAAATGACAATTTAGCAGATTCTACAAAATAAAAGCTATATGTTATTTATTTGCATTGACATTTAATTTGCCAATGACCTTATGTGGGCCAGTCAGGGCCAGCCATGGGCTGTATGTGGCCCCCAGGCCTTATTTTGCTCAGGTCTGTTATAAGGTTTTATTACATTTTCCATTGAGTTAAAAGCACATTTTAGGAAAATTATATTATAGGGTTTTATCACATTTTCAGTCAAGTTAGGTGTATATTTTACAACATATTCATGAAATTATTAGATTATAGGTGCTACAGAGGAAGCTTGCTGGTGTAAACCAGGTGTCAATCAAAAGTCCTTTTACTAACAGCACTGGGGGCGTGGCTACCAAAAACTAAAATAAAGGCCAGGTGTCAAACAGTGTGTGGGGAACAAATGGACGCCCACAGCAGTAACAGAACATAAGGTCTGAACACTGTGGGAGGAAGAGGAGCCTCTGAAGTTCTTCAACATGTTTTTCTGTCATTTGTGCTGTGGACGTGACGCTGCAGTGACCCCTGGTGTCCACTGGGGGCAGCAGAGCTCTACAGCTGTTCACAGTCATTGTGCTGCAGACAGGTTGACCGCCTGAACATTTTTAATCTGATTAATCAAGGTGATTAATCTGTGCACATGCAGTAACTTTGACAGCTTTAAACATTATCTTTTGTATTTTTGTGGTGAAAATCTGGTAGTTTCCTAGATTTTAAAGTTACTGACCAAGTAATGATGGAAATGCAAAGGTTTTATCAAAACAAAAACTACATTTTGTTTTGTGTATATATATATATATATACATACACATACATACACACACACGTTTGTCTTTTTCTATTTACATTTTTTTACATCAGCCTTAGCCAATGACCAATACAAGCCACTGATATTTGGAGCAGATTTATTTATTTTTATTATTATTTTTTTGGCTTAAATTAAAGAAATAAAAAAAAAAAAAAAAAAAAAAGACGTTTTTACTCTTGATTCAATGTTTTTATTTTTGCTTCATTCAACTAGTTCAACTGATCAGATTAGTTGCAGATCTATTGTCTATAGATCAAAGTTCCTCTGTAGGTAATTTTTAGTCTGATCATATATTTGGACTAAACATGGCATTAAAACCCACTAATACACTTAAGATCAGATTTAGGTTTTTTTTTTTTTACAGTGTTGCTTATATTAAAAAATGATTTCTAACTGTAATCAAGTTTTTAAATTTTAAATGTCAGGGTCAAATGTGACTTTGGTCTAAGACAGTGTTTATGAGACTTTCAGAGGAAAGAAGGTGGAAGGCAGGACGAGACCAAAACGACCAAGGAGTAGACAGAGCAGAGTCGCTTAGAGAAGATTACGTAACAGAGGACAGCATGTGGCGTTACAGAGCAGAGGTGAACGAGGAGAAACGGAGCACGGGTCCAGTTTACAGTCAGACAGGTGGCAGGACCCGTCAGACTAAGGAGGCCAGTTTAGGACACCAGGCTGCAATGGAGGCAAGGCTTCCTCCAGCTGGAGCTGTCACATTAGGAGGACGAGGAGGGGAAATATGCAGTGATCACCACAAAACACACACACACACCACACACACACACACACACTTCAGGGTTCCCACACTGGCCCCGATTTAAAAAAAAAAAAAGACTTTCCATAATTAGGTCTGAGTGTCTTCCTGACCTCCAAAAAGGAGTGTTGGCTGTTTATTCTAAGCACTGCAGAGTCAAGTGCAGAAAAGTCTAGGACGTGACTGTCAAACTCATTTAGTTCAAGGGGCAAATGCAGCCCAACCTGCACAATAACAGCTACAAAATAAAAGCCAAGAAAAAATTACAAGATGAAAATGTTTACATCTACAAACTGTCCCTTAAAAAAATTTAAACAATGAAAAACTGGACATTAAAACATTTAACAATATTCGGCCTCAGTTTATTATTTACACATGTACATCACAATTAGAAAAAACCCATTTAATAACAGGGAGAATATTGGTCAACTTTAACATATATGACCCTCCAGCACAAAACCAGTCACTTGGGTCAAATTTCAGAAATGTAGGTTTTATATTTATGTGAAAGTTTATTAAAAATCAGAGGCTGTTTTTCAACATCGCCCTAGCAACAAGGGATTTTGTTTACTGGAGAAGGCTTTGTTCTGAGGCCTCCCATTGGTTCAAATATATAATTATGTAGATTTATATTCAAGGGTTGTCTAGAGGGAATCCAGGTCTTTCCAACGGTACCAAACATGACGGACAAATACCCAACGTGAGTGCGAAGGAAAGCTGTGTTTTGAGCCGATTTTTCTTTGTTTTAGACTTAATTACAGTTGTTGTTCTTCCTAAAAGGAATTATTTGAATTTCAGAAAAAGTCAGTTAAGGTACGTTCACACCGAAAGCGTCAAAATCATCTGTGGTCGCTCAGTTCGCGTCGCCTGTGGTAGTTCTACATGAGTGAATGGACGCAAGGTGGGGGCGGGGCTTCAAGCTGCAGTGCAGATGTCATTCTTACTGTAATAATTTATCTAAATTATACAATTCATGACTAAATGAGTGATTATAATAAATAAAGAACCAGTCATAAACACAACCATGTGATCGTTAGAAGTCATCAGATCGTCATATTTAATCATTATTTATTTACCTGTTTGGTATGTTCTGACAAATAAACAGTTGTTTATTTTGGAGGGACAGAGGTGTCGGCTGTGTATATGTGCTGTACATGTATGTATGACTAAAGATTCTGCCTTCACCATTAATCAATGTGGGAAGCCTTATCTTTGCGTTGCTTCTGTTTATGTGTTACGTAAACGTAGAACCTGGAGCCGCCGCTGCTTCTGGGTCCATAACGTCCTGAAAACACAGCATTTCATTGGCTGGTTCAGGAGCTGCGCTTTGATGATGTTTGGTTCCAGAGTTACTTCACACTGGATAAAAGTCAGTCTGATGACCTGAACAAACTGGAGTCTGCAATTATCACTTCCTCCTCCATGATTGGCTCTTCTCCTCCCGTCTTTCCCCGCCTTGAGAATCCAGATCAGCTCGCAATTGGTCGTCGCCGTGGTCGACAACCAAATTTTTCAACTTTTCCTGGTCGTTCAATTCGCAGTCGCTCTCGCCTGAATCACCCCTAATCGCACATAGACAATGAATGGCAGCTGGTGGCTCAGATCTCCCCGGTTGCGTTCGGTGTGAACGTACCTTTAGAAGTGTTCAGGATATTTTTCTGCATGAACTTCAAATTGAATCATTTTGACCCATATAATGTATTTGAGGCTAGAGCTAGAAATACTGCTGTGAGACTGAACCACTGGTTTTGTGCTGAAGGGTCACATATTTATTTTTGGACATGTTCAGATTTTCTGAGGTTATCCATATTTTTACCTGGGTGGGGGTGGGGTGGGGGGGCACTTTTTTTCTCCCTACTGTCCATCACTGTTCTGACCCAAGCACTTAAACCCCTTTTAAAAACTCATTTATTTAAGATTGCTTTTAATGTTTTCATATTTTTATTCTGACTGTTTTTAATGTGCAAGTACTTTGTTTTGTTTTCTATTAGTCCTTTCTTTGTTTTTATTGTAGTTGGCTTTTAGTGACATGAAAAGCACTATACAAATAAAATATATTATTATTATTATTTTAATGTATATGAATACGACAGCAAGGTAGATTAATGAATACTAAAACTAAGCATTTAGGGAAAAACAACCCCAAACATAACTATTAAAAACTACCAAACCTGCTCTAAAAACTAAAACTACTGATCAACTGATATGGATTTTTTTTGAGGCTGTTGTGCTAGATTTTCCATTAGATAAGATTAGATTTTTCAATGTTTTATATTTATTTTACCATCAGCCGTAACCAAAGACCAATATGTCTTTAGTAATTAAAATTAGAAAATAAAAATAGTGACTAATAGATATTACCAAATGTACAACTTTTTCTTCTATTCTTTATTTTTTTCCTTTTTTCTTTTTGTTTGTCTTCCCCCTGCCCCGTTCTTATTTTCTTCTTCCTTTTTTCATTTACATTTCTGAAACAAACAAAAACAAAACAAAAAAAAACAAAAATCATGAATGGAGTTGTTCAAACCTAGATTTGCCATTCGATTATCCAGAACTTTAACAATACTACTTTAATACTTAGTTAAAATGTCCAGTATTCAAATTATTTTCTTGGGACCAATATCATTTAAAAAAAAAAAAAATTATATTTATTTTTCCATCAGCCTTAACCAAAGACCGATATGTCTTTAATAATTAAAAAATAAAAATAATGACAAATAAATATTACCAAATGTACACCTTTTTCCTTCTTTTTTTTTCTACTATCCTTTATTTTTAATCTTTTTTTTTTGTCTTCCTCTGTTATTTTCTTCTCCCTTTTTTCCTTTAAACTTCTGAAACAAAAACCTAAAAAACAAAAATCATGAATGTGGTTGTTCAAAACTAGATTTGCCATTAGATTATCCAGAACTTTAACAATATTTAATACATTTATTTGTTTGCCTGGTTTCATAAAGACATTTAAATAGCCAGTTTTCTTTGGCTTCTTAGACACTTGCAGAACAGACCAAACCAGTGGGAACCCTCTCAGTGGATCAGAGGTGTAAGACGTCAGTGCCAGTGACTACAAAAGCCAGGGCAGGGGGTGGGAGGGTGGGGGTGGTAGTGGTGGTGGTGGGGGGTTAGGCCCTCGCCAGGGGCAACCATATAGCATCGGGTCACCATGGCTACACTTACTGGCAGGTGAGCTTTGAGGTGAGGGCAGAAGTGGGGGCATCTCCTCGGTGGCGCTGCTCTGACTCAGCACCGAACTGTCGGCTAGAACACACACAAATACACACACACACACACACACACACACACATATATATATATACACACACATACACCATAGGCACACGGTCGAGAGGGTGAGAGACACGTGCACACACAGTATCCCTTCACATGTGCCCGTCGCTACAGAACACACACCGGCTCTGACACAGAACCAATAAGAATGGATCAAAGGGAAGGAAATACTCGAGTACCTTTCCTACCTTTCATTTCCTCCTCATCGTTGGTGGCGTTGCTTTCCGTCGATCCCTAGAGGGCGACAAAATACAGTTATAAGCACCGGAAATGATTCATCCATTAACCATCCTGAGACTTCAACAGGTCCAAAGAAGAAAGAAAAAACAAAAAGAAAAGAAAAGAGGAAAATAAGCAACAAAATCAACCAACGTGATCAATAAAATGAACAAAAATTAATAATAAACCAATTAAATAATAAGTGACATGAACAAAGTAAGACGCAAGCGGAAAAAATTTGGAAGAAAACAAAAACAAAAAAATAAAACAATGTGGAGAAAAACAAAATAAGTAATAAAATGAACGAAAACAGTCAATGTGATGAACAAAAGTTAACAATAAACAAACAAAATATTAACTGACATGAACAAAGTAAGACGTAAACGGAAAAACATTTAAAAAAAAACAAAAAAACAATGTAGAGATAAAAAACCAGCAACCGAACAAAAAAAAACAAACAGCCAGTGATCAATGAAAACAAAAATTAATAATAAACCCACAAAATAATAAAGTAAGACACAAATGGAACAAAAGTGAAGAAAAACAATAATTAAAAATAAAAACAATGTAGAAAAAAACAAAATAAGACACAAAATGTATGAAACCTAATAAAAATGTACAAAATAATAAATAGCATTAAAATATTTGAAAAAAATAAGTAAAACGAATTTAAATAAAGAGTGTAATTTGGTTTCAGTGGTTTTAGTTTTGGCTTTTTCTTTTGCTAAATCAGTTGCTGCTTTTTGACACCAATTTATCTATCTATCTATCTATCTATCTATCTATCTATCTATCTATCTATCAAACTCTATAAGCACAACAGGACATTTTAAACACTGAGCAAATGAGTTCTATTTTCCTGAGTGTTTAAACTGGAGCATCTATTCAGAATGTGTCAGGAGTTAAAGGGTTAATGACTCAAATTAATTTTTAAGAACATTTATTCCATTACAGTTTTGCTTCCTTAAATAAAAACCCAGTGTTACTCTTGTGGCTATTCTTAAAGTAATGCATTTTTCTCCATTTTACTTTTGTTATATAATTAATTCAATTTTATTTATAAAGCCCCAAATCATAAAGTCGTCTCACAGGGCTTTACACAAACACAATCAACTACAGAAATATATGAAAAGTTCCAAGCATCCCCTGTCCTTAGACCCTCCCCCTGTCCTTAGACCCTCCCCCTGTCCTTAGACCCTCCCCCTGTCCTTAGACCCTCCCCCTGTCCTTAGACCCTCCCCCTGTCCTTAGACCCTCCCCCTGTCCTTAGACCCTCCCCCTGTCCTTAGACCCTCCCCCTGTCCTTAGACCCTCCCTGTGTCCTTAGACCCTCCCCCTGTCCTTAGACCCTCCCCCTGTCCTTAGACCCTCCCCCTGTCCTTAGACCCTCCCCCTGTCCTTAGACCCTCCCCCTGTCCTTAGACCCTCCCCCTGTCCTTAGACCCTCCCCCTGTCCTTAGACCCTCCTTCTCGGCAAGAAAAAAAACTTCCAAACCCAGTGGGAAAAAGAAGAAATCTTTTGGAGAACCACAGTGAAGGACAGACCATCGACGAACGTTCATTTATTTCACAATTTATTGTCATATTATCTTCTTTATCTGGTGTTTTCCCAGTATGTTACTTTTTCTGCAGTTTTTTGTCATTTCGATATAATAACCTTCACCTTTACTCTGAATTCAATGCATGGAAACAGCTGATTTATAACTATAACATGCTGAATATACTACTTTTTTGAATGTAGGTCAAAATATGTATATTTGAAGCATCCAACAGTTATTCATTTTCACTTTCAAAAAATATTTAAATCAAGAATTTTTTTTTGCTTAATTCAATATTGAACTTTATTTGTTTTTGCCAAATTCAAGTAAGAAAAATCCAGAAATCAGTTTTTCTATCTGACTGAACAGTTCCTCTGAAGGTGTAGGTTTTAATCTGATCATATATTTAAACTATAGACATGACACCAATACACTTAAGATCAGATTCAGACTTTTTTTTTTTTCAGTTTATCCAAGAAGGAGATCGAAATGATGAGACGAGATGCAGAGAACACATTTTTCACCCTTGTGTGAACATTTTTGGAGTGACGATATAACTAAATAATTGCGTGGTATGTCCATGTGATGATCATCTTGGACCCAGACTGAACCATCTGACCCAAAACTAGGTACCAGTCGTTGCCTTTGTGTCCTGTTTGGCTGCATTTTGTCCAAAATGTAATGACTTATTTCATTTAGTAAAAAACTGCCACATTTCATAATAAATTCCTCCGTGTTAGGGAATATATTTTTGCCACATTACGTAATGAGTTATTATATTTTGAGAAAATTAAAAAAAATTACAAGTGCATTTTGTAACATTCTTAAAATTTATTTATTTATTATGTTATGTGGCAAAATTTATGACCAAATGTGCTTCGAGAGTTTATTGCAAAATGTGGCTTTGTTAAAAAAAATTAATGAAAAAGTGATTACATTTTGGACTTATTTAAAAAATGTGCCATTATTACAAAATAATATTGTCCATTAGTATTTTAAAATCCTTTTTTTTGTTTTTTTATGAGGTTTTAAATATCAATCTCAGAAAAAAGGTTGATATTTCCTACAGTCTGTGAGGTGTTTGAAAGTCTCACCTTGACGCCGTCAGGAGGGTTATGCACTACTGTGCTCTGAGATTCCTACAACCAACAAGAAGAGTTCAAATTAAAGCTCCGTCACAAAACAACACATTCAACTGGTTCTGAACAAGGTTACAATAGTTTGCATTTGTCATTATGGTTTAGTTTAGACTTTTTTTGTTTTTGTTTTAATCAATTTGCCTTTTTCCCCTAAATGCTTAGTTTTAGTTTAATTTCATATTAGCTCAAGTTTTGATTCAAATTCAAATTTAAATTTATTTTTTAGTATTATATTTATCATCATTTTTATTCAAATGAATCCCAGAAAAATACTTTTTCTGCTGCTTTCTTCCAACTTTAGTTACATTAACAAAGACGAAAATGACTGGAATTTCACCCAGAACATGTATCCATTTTAATTACTTTTGTAAGAACACAATACAGTTACAGTTAGTTTGTTTCTTTCACTGCAAACTCACCAATAGAAACTCTTCTTTCATCCATCAACATAGGCCCCGCCCACTAAGTGCAGTGTGATTCACAAGCGAAATTTTTTGAAGTTGGAAGCAAAAGTTTTTAACTCACAACCAAAGTGGACTGATTTAGAATCTATATGTTTATTTATTTATTAATACTGCAACTTACTGTGTTTTGCTCTTAGGTCTTTTTTGGTTGAAAATCTATCCTTTTTAAAAGCAAGCATATTCTTTTTTTAATTACCAAATAAAGAAAATAAACTTACATGTTTACATTACATTACATTCATAACTATAAGCAAAAAATGGAAGCATGTTTTGTTATTATATGAATATTAAATAGTATTTTTTTATTTTGTAATATTTTATTATGTTCAAATTTACTATATATATATATATATATATATATATATATATATATATATATATACACACACACACACACACACACATCTGTTGTTCAGTTGGTCCCATTGGTTTTGGCTACAACCAAACAGCCTTTCTCTGAAGAAAATAAAAAATTAAGAACAAAAAATATTAAGTCTGTATGAACCTAATCTAACCGTTATCTTTAAGTGATTGTAAAATATAGAACATCCATGCATGAATAAACTGAAAATATTTTGGTGGCTAAAGGTCAAAGGTCAGAGCTACTGTGACCTTATGTTGGTTTTCATGATTTTAGGTAATTTATACTCATTTGAAAAGTTGTCCAAGATACTGCATGGTTCACTTTTTATGTATATATTTTTAATTAAAACAATTTTTTTTTTACATTTTTACTTCGATGTTATGCCTTGGCTGTTTATTACAGTAAAAGCTTTTGTGTATATATGGGTTTCATTTAATTTTTAGAGAAAACTGACATAAATCTTCACAGTGCGTTTCACATGTATGATTAAATGTATATTTACTTCTTATCAGTGATAGCATTATGTTCACAGTAAAGACAATATTATTATTGTTATTATTATTAATGCATCAAAGCCAGTAGTCCCCTGTACTTCCAAAACTACATGTGCTCATTTGTCATTGTGTTTAAAGTTAGTTTCTTAAAAAAAACAACCTTTGTCATCTTTTATTTGGAATCACCAGTTGATAAGCACTACTGTAACTTACCAGATATCATGTCAACTCTAGGAGGTGGCATGTGTGATGTACATTTGTAAGAACACTTTTGAGAACCACATGCTAGTAACTGCACATCAGGAAGGTCAAGCAGGAGGGTGAGGGGACGTTGGGGTGTTAGTGAGGGGGTAACCAGGGTTCAAAAATACAATGGAAGTGAATGAAGCCATTAGCTGAGGAAATACAGTGGTAAGAGCGAATGTGAAAAGAAACTTTGGACAGAAGTAGAGAGAGAGAGAGAGAGCGAGAGAGAGAGAGGGAGAGAGAGCTAAATGGAGAATAACAGAGGTCATATGATGAGACTAAATGACACTTTGATATCTGCAAGTTTACCTACCAGGCGTCTACAGCACTAACACAAACAACAAGCTCATGCTCCTCTGTTGTGAACATCGGTCCCTCGTTTATTGTTACGTTTGAAAAATAATCTGCAACAGGTAAATTCCATCAAGTACTGAGCTTTATTTACTTTAAATGATTCTATGTATTTTTAAGGTTGTAAAAACCCTAACTAACGTTCTTCATCATATCCACAACTGTTTGTGCCATGATGAGTGTTAGCATTAGCATCTTCCTCTGACATTTGGTGCCGCTTTTGTCAGTATGTATTTATTTATTTTGCCATTTCAAAATTTGTTTTTTTGCTTAATTCAAGATGTTTTTTTATGCCAATTCAAATTTTTTTAATGGTAATTCATAGGTTGTTGTTTTGGTTTTTTTTTTACCAATTCAACAATTAAAAAAAAATTAATTCAAGATTTTTTTAATTTAGTAATTCATGATTATTTGATGTTTAATTCAATGTTTTTCTTAATTCAATAAGTTTATATTTTTTGGCTTGATTCAAATGTTTTATTGTTTTTCTCCCCAATTCAAGATTTGGTTTTTTTTTCTCCAATTCATTTCCGATCAAGATTTTCAAAAATAGGTCCAATGTCGCTGTGCTCATCAGGACCTCACAGCTGTGATGTCTTACTATCAACAAAAGAGAGTCCATCAATAGATGATAAAATCTATTGATGGTATATAAAATGAATGGTATAGGAAGCCCCCAAAGCTCTTCTGTGGTAACATCTGACTGAACTACAGTAGGTAACTGGGTAATGACATATTACTGTGGTTAAAGCTGTTCAATGACACGCAGGAGGTTGTTGGTGGAAACTAATATTAGGACAATTACTTGACTGAAACAGAATTCAGTGAATTAATCGGAAATGAAATCTGTTGAAAAATAAAGTTGTAAACAAATTGTTTACAAATGGCAAATTTTGACAAAGTGATCAGTTTTGTGCCCAGTGCTTAGATCTATCTAATGAATCAATCAGAATTGAAACCTGTTGGGAACTGAGGGAGGAGAAGCCATTTTAGTGAAATGTGGACGACAACGACGACGGAAAAAGCATGACGGCAATAGCTCATTGGACTTTGTCTGGAGGAGCTAATAAAGTATTTATGCAAATTTGGCAAAAGCGTTCTGTATTGTACAGGAGACCTGGCACAGAGGATATTGACTGACAACTAACAAACATTCCCTTAGCCAATTAGGATGCAGAACACAATGTGCATTTATACGCTGTATAAACAAAAATGTCATGCAAAATTTCACTTATTAAAAAAAAAAAAAAGTCTTCCAAACAGTGAGGCCGTGAAAGGTGAACTGTGTTATAGTGAGGGACAACTCTAACTAAGGAACACATGTGCATCCTGAGATTTCAAGATTTTTCAAAATTTTTCCAAAAGCTCGATACAAGCGGTGGTCTACACATGTGCTCCTTTGCATTGGGGGGGAATGAATGATTGACGGGTACTGAAAAAACAAGTCAACATGGCATATGAAGACTTACAAGCAGCAGCAGCAACTACGACACTGAGGTTCAACGGGCTACTATGCAACTACTCGGTGGGGGGGGGTTAGGGGGGTGAACACTGCGGCGGCCTACTGTACCATCTGGGCGTTGGTTGCCATGTTGCTGTCTTTCAGGGCATTGATGGCGCTCACTATACTGTTCTTACTGTTGTTGGTGGAAGGCTGGGGCAAGAATGCAAACACTCAAAGTCAACAAATATGGTAAACACACACACACACACACACACACACACACACACACTGAGGGTGTGTATTGGCAAAAATCTGGCGACAATAGAAATCACAATAAAATTCTAGAATGCCATTTTGGGCAATATTACTACAATTAAAAAAATATCCATACAGTATTTTTTAATATTAAAATAGTATTGTGAATTTAAATAAGGAGCCAATAACACAATGACAGGCATTAACGTAATAAATTTGCCCTTTTTAAAATACAATTGACCAATAACATAATAACTGGACAATAATGTCATAAATTCTTACTATTTCAGGGCTCTCCCCAAATATTCTGAACAAGGACGAGCACTGGACCACCCGGCACTATGACCGGCATCCCACCCCATTGTCGGGATCCCTCCCCTCTCGGTAATACACGTCATGGGCTTCACATCAGCTGGAGTTGTTTATGGAAAATTATGCGCAGAAAGCAACCGTTTAAAAGCTTGAAACATCGCGTGCTGACATCGCTCATGAGAATCGACGCCGGAAGCAAGGAGGCGATCATGTTAAGGCAACGAGGTGGCACGCCTCTATGCTACTATCTGTGGAGAGCCCTGCTATTTGGCCAAAGGTTATTAAAGTCCCGGTTAAGGACTTATTACATCATTAGCCAATTACATTTTAAAGGGGACGTATCATGTCCATTTTCCACCAGTGAACACAGCGTCCCGTCTGTCACATGCTTTGGTCTAAATAACACATTGACGCAGATACAGCAGCGTCTTCAACCTGGAGAAGCCTTCTTGCGTGAATGTAAATGAGCCAAAGCTGACTCCGCCCCTCGTGCCGACAAAAGAACAGCATCGCACTACCATGGCCAACTGCATAGCGGGCCGTGACCCCTGTTCGAACAAGCTAGTCAGACACCGAACAAGAAGAGGCTCCCGAACAAATTCAAGGATATAACAAGACTTTTGTACATAGTTAACTTTCTGTCACTTTATTTAATTTTCGTTTGTTGCTACACTGACTATAGGATGTTGCTAAACGTAGTTACTGCTAGTAACTCCCACTAGTTTATTGGGTGTTCATGTTCTAGTTAGCAAAGGCTCGCCTCTAAAACTAATCACATTCCACTGGTAAAACTGACGCTCAACCGCTGTGAAGTGGTTAGCACATGCTAACAGGCTTTTCTTTGGGACTGTAGCAAGTACGTTTCCATCAAACCACTTCAGTCTTTCATCTTCTGAAGCTGGAAGCCAATGTAGAGACGTGTGTCCGTCTGTATTTAGCTTTTGCCGACATAGTTTTGTGTCCCTTTGCTACCGGTAGAGAATAACAGCAGATCTCTGAGCAGAGGTCACTGTGACCAGTGGGTGGGGTTACCTGAGCTGGGGGAGCGTTTTCAACCCCCTCCAATAAGAAATAGATCAGGAGAAAATGAGAGTGGATGTTTTTTTTCTATAATTTAAGAGTCTCCTCACACACAGACGACACATATTTGTGTTGTAAAGACATTAAAAAGTGCATTTTGCATGATACGTCCTCTTTAAAAAGTACTACTTTACAAAGTCATCGGCTGTTATTACGTTATCGGCCTCCGTTAGTCCTAATTGCACTATACTGCAGAAGTGCCATTTTCTTCCAGCCCTGGTCCACATCCATACACAGTGATGCTTTAGTGTTTTTGGCCTTTCAGGGATGGGGCTAAATACTGGTGGAGGCTGTGGGGTGCTAACAGGCTAAATGAGCGGCTGAGGATGAATGGGCTGCAGATCATCCTTTTTACTGCCTCACTAACGCTCTATGCCCACACCACTTAACTGCAAACAGAGACCCCTGGGGCAGAGGAGGACAGGGGTGGGGTGGGGGGGGCTTAAGAGCAGCAGAGAAAAGAGCAGTAAAGCTCCGAAAGCTGAGGAAAAAGAACGGAGCCTGAAGGCACCAGGGATGAAGAACAGGCTGATTATTATGGAGCAGAGGCTGAACAAGGCAGAGTCTGTCTGGGGTAAACACACCATGGACTAGTCATCCACACAACAGTTTTCTAAGGCCCACAACCAGCATTTATTATTTTTTTTATTATTGTTATTATTACTACATCAGCCTTAGCCCATGACCGACACAGGCCGCTGATATTTGTAAGCTGATAAGTGTTTTTTTCCCCTTCTGTCAAATGTAAACTCATGTTAGAAAACTTCCTTAATTAGAAAATATAGTGACAATTAAACTAATAATTATCAAACATCTGCCTTTCTCTTTTGATCGATACGGGCTGTCGATATTTCTAAGGCGATATTTTAAAGATAAGATATCCTTTATTCGTCCCACAATGGGGAAATTTCGGTATTGCAACGATCAAGAACAAGAACCGAAATAGAATTAACATGCAATGGCATAGGATAAAGATACAGAATATAAAAAAATACAGCAGAGAATATTAAATATTAGAGAAACTCTTAAAACTATTTGGAGCTGATACTGATTTTTTTTCCTCTCTGTCAAATGAAAACAAATGTAAGAAAATCTTTAATTGTCACAGTTATAGTAATAATTATCGGACGTCTGCCTTCTATTTTTTCCATTTCTCTTTTTTTCTCCTTTCCTTTGCTATTTTTTTTTAATTACAAATATAAATTGTGACAGTTAAGTTAAATGTCACAATTTACACCTGCTGTTTTTTTTCCCTTTTTCTTTTTTCCCCCTCTTCCTTTTTCTCTTTTTTCCCCTCTGATACAAGAAAAAAAAACAACTGAAATATCAGCCCGATATATATAATGTACTCAAGGTTTTCATGAACAGTATTTCCTCATTTAAAACTAAAAGCTACAAACAAAGTAAGACAAAGTTTTTGTCCATTTTCTTGCTCATTGTTTATTTTTCTACATTTTACTTTTTATTTTAAGAATTTTTTTTCTTTAATTTTGCTCCATTTGTGTCTTACTTTCTTCATGTTACCAATTATTTTGTCAGTTTATTATTCATTTTTGTTAATTTTATTGATGATTTTGGTCATTTTTGGTCACTTTGTTGCTTATTTTAATTCTTTTTACGGTGGAACTGCTAAAGTTTCACGAGTTAAAGGGTTAAACTGAATCATGTGGGAGAGGGAAACCGGCCCTCGAGGACTGGATTTGGACACCCCTGTGCTAGAACATTTTCTTTTGTAGAACATGAAACCACATGAGTTTGATCAATGTGTGTGTGTGTGTGTGTGTGTATATAAACCTTACCTTAGCAGAGTCAGACTTCTTGTTGAGTAAACTTTTGCATGCTGTAAAAACAATTAAAAAAAAAAAAAGATAGACAGGGAGAGAGGGAGAGAGAGAGAGAGAGAGAGAGACAGGTAATATTTTCTATTATTCATCAAAAAATGAACCAAATTACAAAAAGAAGGGGGGGTCATTTGTAATTTGGCACCACCTTCCAATACATTTAATGGATTTCTTGCATATTTTTCTTTGGGTGCACGTGTTTCTAAACACTGCAAACCCCCCCACCCCCACCCTCGTCATAATCCGTTCATTGCCGTCTAGAGGATAAAGTGGAACCTGAGAGCAAAGTAAACTTCCTCCATCCATTTCCTATCTCAAAGACCCCCGGCAGAAGTGAAATGAGAATGATGTCAGACTCAAACTGCCGCCAGGACGGGCTGTGATGAGCTGGGTTAATGTCATTCATCGATTTCCTTTAAGGGTTTCCACTCGCTTTTCCTGTCAGACTTAAAGCTCTTAACTATTCTGCACCTTACTTTCTTCTTTACTAAACTCACACAAAACCTTATCTTGTGTTTCTTACCTTTCAATAAGTTTTTTTTTAAAAAAGGGGGGGGAGGGGGCAAGGGGGGGTTGAAAGAAAGAAACTTGACATTTCAATACATGACACTAGAGATAAGGGGAACAGCGTTAACAAGCAGCAAACAGTGGAAACTCATGCTCCAGGATTCTGCTCATTTATTTTTTCCTCCTCAATATGCAGGGTCTATCCTGGCCTGGCCATGCAGCATCCAAAGAAATAAAAAAAAATTATAAATAAAAGTCAAAACAACACGTTTCATTCAGCAACCAGAGAAAGAACAGCTGATTATTCAGGGTGCAAATATCCTCTGATCATTCGGCCCCGCCTCCAAAAAAGTCATCAGATGCCCAGGGTGACCACATTCACACGCTCTAGAAATGCATCTTCTTAGGCCCCTTTCACACGTCCTACACGTATTCATAGTTTGGTGTGAAATGCAAGATATTGTTGATGGGTTTATAAGGTTTTGTTTTTTTTTAATCTTTGAATGCTTTTGCCCCGCCTTACCTCTCTGAGCTTCTATCTATACAGATCCTAGTATTCATGAACATTTAACCTAACTCCAAAAACAATAATGCAAATTAACCAATGTCAGTGTGAATCACTAACATATGCAAAGATATAAAAATCTAATATGTGATCACATTTTTATGAGGTAGTTTGTGAAAAACAATTGGTTTACATTACAAACGAGGCATTTACAGGCTGATTTCTTTTTTTTTTTTTTTCAATTATTGAGTATTTAAAGATTTTTATTCACAGTTCAAGTTGCTGAAACTGTTTTTTTTTCACATTATTTGACCAGTGTGCTTTTTTTGCACACTTGGTGCTGAGTAAAAGCCTCTGTGAGGGAAACTTCAGAGTTAATGTGATAAATAACCAATGAAGAAATCTAATCACTTATGAATCTGACACTGGAAGTAAGGTAGGAGTGGGACCAGATCAGCTTTTGCTTCTTTAAAAGACCCACAAATAATTTGGTTTTGCCCAAGTGATTCATTACCATTTACTATAATGTCATTTTCTGCATTTTGCATTTTTTTTGGGTGTGAAAATGAGGTAAATCGGGCATTTCCCTGTATTTTATTCATTAATCACAAAGATATCCACAGGTTATTAGCTCAAAGAGATAAAGTGAATTTTTCAACAAAACATCATTAACTCAAAATTAAAAACAAGCTTTTACAACCACCGTCATTGATCCAATAATCCATCAATAATCAATGTTGTAGAAGGTGATGTGTTTCCATGTTTTCTACAGTAGCTATAGATGCATCTGAGTAAAACATGTGATGCTACTGAGAAGCTGAGAAACTGCCTTTTACACCAATTAATTACATTAGTGGTTCATTTGTTATTAACCATTTTAAATCAGTCGATGCTTTTGGGTCTTTAACGCTAAAACGTGCTGATATTCCGATTGAGCAGAACTACAGATGTTTTTCTCCCCTTCACTCGAGACCAAATGAACTAAACTGTGTGTGAAAGATGCCTAAAAGGTAACAAGTCTTCCCCCAAAATAACGATGACCCACAACAATAGGGTTACACCACTCAAGCAAAAATTGAGATGGGAGATGAGCAAGCAGTAGTCGCTTTTCCATTGACCCGCAAAGTGCACAAATATCATTTTTGCATATAAATTTCCCCAAAGGAAAAATGACAACTTCGACAAAACCCTCATTTTTGATTAAAAGTTTTTGTGCTGGCAAGAGGTGGTTTCCCAGGCATTGCACAAATGATATATTAAGCAAAACTGCAGTGGAAAGACCTTTTTTCACAACTAGTCATGTGAATTGTATATATATATATATATATATATATATATATATATATATATATATATATATATATAAAAGAAGAAGAAGAGTTTAAGCAGTTTAAATATGATGTGGTATTTGTAGACACACCAGGAAACCACAGCATTTTAATTTAGGAGATAGAGGGGGAATATAGATTAATAATAATTAGGGGTGTCCCGATCAGATATTAGTCAAAAAACAAGTATAAAGATAAATTCAATCTCATGCCAAGTGATACAAATAAAAATATTAGACTTAACCATGTGTTGTATTGTATCTTCCTGCACTGCCACAATAATACTAACAAATAAACTACTGGCATCATCATTATTATTATTATTATTATTATTAGTGATCCACCGATCAGCATTTTTTGGTCTGATCACCGATACCGACCAAAAAACTTGATCTGCTGATTACTGACCACGGAAGGAATTTTAAATGTCCATACCTGTCATCTAGTTGTGGATAGTTAGAGCCGCAGATGAAACTATTTGATAGTTGCATCTAGAGCTGCAACTATAAATAATAATAAAAAAAAATATATATATATATATATATATATATATATATATATATATTACGCACTTTGTTATTTCAACATTTAGTAAATATCGATAAAGTTTTGCACATATATCCAATGGAAAAGCGACTAATCACATATTTAAAGTAGGCCTGGGCGATAATTAATTGGAGTCAATTGAGATGTTTTTCCTCATGGCTGGTTTAAAAAATAAAAAACTTTAAATAAAAGTTTTTTTTCTCTTCTTCCTATGGCCTACTCACACTTCACACTTCCAGAATACTGGCACGAGGGTTCACGTACGCTGTACAGCAACAGTTCGGTCGTTGCTATTTTGAGTCGTTGCCATTTTGAGTTCTCCAGTCCGGTTCGGGCACGGGATCTGATACCGCCTCAGGCTCGTACCCCGGCTCCAGTCCAGACATAGTTCATACCTATCGCACCTTTTACATAAATTACATTTCCTTGTAATTTATGTTGGTGACTAAACAGGTTTCAGTTTAAACCGTTTCAAGTTTACATCCTTATGTTGTTAATATAACTAGCCTAGCTTTAGCTTCATTTCCTGTACTAGATAGAAAAAAATAAGCCAGAAAAAGAGATTTTATTTTTAGGCCATATCGCCCAGCCCTAATTTAAAGCATCTGAATATCCCAGAGTATCCTACAGAACTACAAAGAACAACCCACATGCAAGGGCAGCAAGGCAGACACTTTTCTAGAAGACACACAGGTTTCAAACACACACTTCGATCACATTTGATCTAGAACGTCTGAAAAAATAAAAATAAAATAAAATGAAAAGCCAATGTCATGAGCAAACTGCCAAGCCTCGACTCAGCCAAACTCTAGAGAAAGGTGTAGAGAAGCAGTGATGATGAGTGTCATCATCGGAGGGCTAAAAGCCAAAAAATAAATAAATAAAAATAAATAAACAACGGAACGAAAAGTGAGGAGAAAAGTGCGGAATGTTACAAAAAGGAGGAGAGCTGAGGAATCCCACTGGAGTGCCGATGATCATACAGTATTCAGAAAAACTTACAACTGGTCCAACGTCAGTGTGGAACCAACCGGAAGGCTCTACCTGATAACCAACCATCACAATCACCCTGAGTCTCAACATGCACACACATGCCACGGCTTCCATCCCGATCCTCTCTGGTTTCTTCTATCGGGCTGTTTTTGTTTTTCTTTGACCCCGTCTATGCAAACACATTGGAGGAATGAAGGGAACACTGTAGAGCAGGACAAGCTTCTCTGCTCTGGAAGTGCGACAGAGAATCTAACCTGCTCTACACTGGCTGTTTGAAGCTTTACTCCATCCATGGAGCCACCGGTGGAATCGCAGACCTTCAACCCCCAAGCCCACCCCATCCCAGAGGAGCTCACACCGACCACAACAAACATGTCTGACCCTTTAAAGCTGCGGAGGACTTCTATCAATATTTCAGTAAAGCTGTAAAATCCTAGTCACAGCCTAAAGAATTATGAATCCAATAGTTTTCCTATGATTATGCACCTGTTATGACTATATATAGACTCACTATAGCTTTTACATTACATACGTATAGATTTAGTGCAGCCTATGTATCAACTCATTGTAGCCTAGCATGTTAATACAATTACATTTGAAATAATGTCTTGACTTTAGTTTTCACTCCTGCAGTAGTTTATGGTATTTGTTGTTTCTGTGATGTTTGCAATTGTTGAACCACTGAAACTTTATTTGAAGAATATTGTGAATGAAATTGTAATATCTGCTAGAAAAAAAAACAACAAAAAAACGTTTTTTCTTATAATCGTTAAGCCTTATTTGGCAGTTCGAATCCCGCTCTGTCCTACACAGTCCATTGTGTCCTTGGGCAGACGTTTGCCCCTCCTGCCTCTAGTGTCACTCACACTGGTGTATGAATGTTTGGTGGTGGTGGGAGGGGCCCTTGGACAGGGCTCTACACTAACTTTTTTTTCCAGGAGCACACGTGCCCCTAAGTTAAAAAATTTAGGAGCACACAAAAAAAATAGGGGCACAAGTCCGTTTTAGTTTTAAATGTTTATTTATTTACAGTGCAGTACTTATGCACAGATACCAACATTCTTGAATGACTGCTGTCATTTGTGTTAATTTAGAGCAGACCATAACATAACTTTGTATTATGGGATGCTTTGTCCTTTGATACATTTTAGAATGTTGTATTGGCTGCCTTGTTATTAAATACATTTTAGAATAATTAACCCTTTAACTCCTGAGACTGAGGCACAATAAAAAAATAAAATAAGATAAAATAAGCAACACAATGAACAAAAAACAGTCAAAGTGATCAGTAAAATGAACAAAAATGAATAAACCAACAAAATAATATGTAACATGAACAAAGTAAGACACTAACAGAACACAATTAAAGAAAAATAATAAAATAAA
Organism: Siphamia tubifer; assembly: GCA_020466265.1. Lineage (NCBI taxonomy): Eukaryota > Metazoa > Chordata > Actinopteri > Kurtiformes > Apogonidae > Siphamia > Siphamia tubifer. The sequence goes on along the minus strand of CM035801.1, from coordinate 10,348,764 downwards.
AAAAATGAAAAATAAACAAAATAAGCAACATCAACAGAAACTAATATATATTCACAAAATAAGAAATAATGTGGAAAAAAGGGCAAAAAACAAAAACCCACCAAACCCAAAATTAAGTTAAAAAAAAAAAAAAAAAAAAAAAAAAAAAGGAATAAATAACTAGTGTTGTAATTTGGTTCCAGTAGTTTTAGTTTGGGCTTTTTCTTTTTCTTAATCACTTGCTTTTCGACACCTGTACATCAGTTTCATGAACAAAAACACTTGAATTTGTCTGAATTTTTAAACGAAACCATCCACTAAGAACGTGTCAGCGCTGACGCATCAGGAGTTAAAGGGTTAATGTTATGTGCCGTGTTCGTCTCGACTATGCGGAGCTGTTCGCGTAGTTTTAATTCATTTCTAGTAGGTTTTCATTAGCTCCTCAGGTCTGTGTGTGTGTCTTATTGTGTGCTGCAAGAAGCACTCGCACATGTGCGACTGGTTTGTTTTCCTCGTTCGCATGCTGAAATATTTGCTTGCAAATGCGAGTGAAACGGGCGCACTGTAGAGCCCTGCCCTTGGGCACAAACTGGCAGCCATGCTTAGTTCAGTCTGCCCCAGGACAACTGTGGATACAAATGTAGTTTCCCACCACCAGAGTGAGAATGTGAGAGCGAACAATATTCTTAATTATTATTATCATAATAAAGACTCGTGAATTTGTGATAATTAGGCTACAACTGGGGTTTTTCAGATTTGATGAAAAATTGGTGATCCAAGTCATTCGCAGCTTTAAAGTGGATTCTGTGATTTTAAAAAATTCTTGCCAGAAGAAACTGTTGGCACGAAACCTTTCTGGAAACCATGTCACTGAAGAATCTCCTCCTGCTGGTCTTTTAGTTTAGACTAGTCTGGATGCACTAAACTGAAGAAAGAAAGGACAAATATTTGTGGTCCTGAGTGTCAGGATTAACATTAGAGCTGAAATTATTGGATTAAATGACTTGAAACAATATAAAAAAGTATTAGATTGACATTTTCCCCAATTGAGGCTTTGTTTCCTTAATTTTGCTGCTGATAAATATTGTGACATATTGTTTGCAGATTTACTGTATATATATCCATATTTTTCATTAGTGCTGTCAAATGATTACTCAATTCCTGTGGATTAATTTAAATTAATCACAATTACTTATCCAATTTCTAAAAAAAAAATTGCATTTTACTTTTCATGAGCAAACAGACAAGAAAGAAGGGAAAAGGGAATATATGCAGATAATGGTTTAAATCTGTTAGCATTTTTTTCAGATGAATCATGTTCTATTAATTAGCATTCATTTTGAGAGTCCCAATTTCTATATATACACTGATATTGCCGTTATTTCTACATACATATATTTTTTAATCTTATTTTACTTTTAAACTTCCTGTGGTTATTGTAGTTTCAGCTGGTTGTAGAATGAAGGACAAGCTGTCATTTTCAGACAAATCAGATTGACAATTTTACCGTTTTATTTTTCTATTCAAATAATTATTTAATTGAATCAAAAAGTAATTGATCGATTAACCGATTACAAAATAATCCATATATTTAACACTTTACATTTAAGTGAGAGGAGAAATACTTTGAGTACTGGACTACTTATTGAAGTGAAAAAAGCAGTGACAAGGAAGTGGCTCTAACCAGATACGCCACAACATGAATACTGGTTCAAAACAATATATGAAATCTATGTAACGGAAAAACTGTCATTCTCATTAAGAATAAAACAGGATACATTTATGGAAATGTGGTCAAAAAGGATTATATACATCAGTCCACAGAGGCCAGATTTAACCAGAAATGACAAAATAACCAAAATGACTGAATGTTCTGAAACTGATACTTGCGTCGACATTTACAGTAAAACAAGGAGAAAGTGAGATAATTTTTTTCATTTGTTCTAGAACATGTTTAACAAAAAAAGGGAAGACTTTCTCAAAGAACAAGTTATTTTTGCTACAAACAGAAAACTTATATATGTATGTTGAAATTCATGCAATACCATTGTTATTTTTGTTGTTTGGGCTCTTTTCTTGAATATAATATATGAATATGATGAGATATCCGTTGTAAAACATCTTCACAAATAATACCGTACTTTCTGCACTTACAATGCTTTAATTTTCTCCAAAAACCACAGTACGCTTTATAATCCAAAGCACTTTATATATGGATTAATTCTGGTTGTGGTTAGGGACAGGAAATTTTGGCTTTTTACATCATAATTTTGAGTTTTTAAGCTCATGATTTTGACTTCACTTAATGCGCCTTATAATCCAGTGCACCTTATATATGAATAAACTAAAAAAATTTAACTATTTATTGACAGTGCAGTTTATAGTCCAGTGTTGATTATAGTGTGAAAATACATTAATTTAAAATAATAATCCATACATCAGTCGGCCGATATATCCATCTATCATTTGTGCTAAAGTTACACACATCCATGGTTTGCAGAAATGTACAAAGGCAACATTTTATTCTGGCATATAGGCTTTTATGCTACCACATGACTTATGTGGAGGCACAGAGACTTTTTTCCAAGTATTAAAACAGATTTCAAATGAGGGGGAGAGGGGGTGAGATGAGGAATGCCATCAACCTCAGGGGATTCACCAGGAAGGCTGTGCAGCAATGATAGATTATTTTTTTCTTTTTTTGTCCAGCACCAAAAGGCAACCAGACTAACATTCTGCTGTTAGGATGCTGGACAAGACAGGTTTGAAACAATTATTTAAATTAAATTTAAAAAAAAAGATATATATAAAAATGCAAAAACTAAATAAAATAAAATGGGAAAAAAACACACAAGTCTTCTATATGTTTAGCTGCTCAAATCACCCCAAAAAGTCCCATCATGGTTTTCCACATGTACTGTGTCTATAGTGTCTGCTGTCTGAGTAGGTTTTTATATTCTGTTCTGTTTTCTTGGAATCTTGTTTGGTTCCTGTATTAGAGACAGTCCATTATGTGCAGCGCTTTTGTTGCCGTAACCAAGAAACTTAATGTAAGGGATCAATAAATTTAAGAAAAGTAAAATAATAATCTAATAAATAAAATAAAAATAATTATAAAAATATATATATAAAATATTCCAAAAAAAAGTTTTATTTCAGAATATGCACTTGTTCTCAGTGTATTAGCATTGAAAACTGGTGAGGAAACATATATCTTGTATAGTTCCTTTCTTTCCTGTCTTCTATAAATTAGGAAAAAGGAATAAAGTTGAAATAAACTCCTGCAATAAAGATGGATTCAACAGTTGGTTCCAGCAGCACAGGCATTCCCACCCCACCCCACCCACCCAGAGCTCCTCCACACCCCCCCCCCCCCCCCCCCTCTTCTCCCCAGTCCCATTAGACCCAGGTCTGACGATGGCAGCACGCCAACCCAGCTCTTGCCGGCCCCCTGCAGTGTCAGTTCCCGCCCCCAGGATACATGCCCCTCCTCATCCCCTGGCCCAGTCCGCCCTGTTGTCCCTCCTCCCAGGCCCCGGTGGCTGGGGGGGTAGAACAAAGGAGCGTGTAGGGTCAGCTGGATTCAGAAGTGATGACATTTTGCAGGTGGAATGGGGGGGGTTGTTACTGGGGTGGGACTAAGTGGCGGTGAGATGTGAATGTGTATAAAAAAACAACAAAAAAAACACTTTGTAGGACTTGACAGGTTACCGTTAAAAGATGAGGATGTGCATGATTGTGTGGAATAAATAATATCTGTTAAAATCACAAATTAACAAAATGTGTGTGTGTGTGTGTGTGTGTGTGTGTGTGTGTGTGTGTGTGTGTGTGTGTGTGTGTGTGTGTGTGTGTGTGAGATGGCAAAGGCTGCATGCAAAAGTTTGGGATGACTCCTTTTAAAACAAAGTCTATGTGTGTGGAGAGGAAGTGGATGGGCGTGTCTCTGGGACGTACCTTCCTGAGCCAGTGAGGCGGTGGAGGAGGCGGCAGCAGCAGAGTTGGTATGCTGCCGGCCCACTATTGGACAGAAATGCTACAGTTGGGAGGGGCTATACAGATAATGCAGGTCCATGTCAGATCTTTAATGGTGGTACCAGAACGCTCCAGGGCATAGAGGCTCCAGTCCAGACACACACCGCTCCCATGACGGAGACTCAACCGAGTGCAGGGCCATTTCTAGCTATAGGCCAACTAGGCGAATGGTTGGGGGGCCCCAAAGCTACATGTTCAGCCTCATCTGAGAAGAATTTCAGTGTCCTGACTATATCTGTAACTATGTTTATTTATATTTTTATTATTTCATTAGGACACTGAACATCAATCAATATGTCAGCCCAAAGCATCAATGTAATGTGGTGGAGTTAGCGTAGCTGCTAATTCACATGTCACTATGTTTGTTACATCCCTTATATACTAAAAAACATAGGTCGTAAATAAAATAAATAGTGCTATCAAATTATTATTATTATTATTTTTTTTTTTTAAATCTGATTAATTACAGGGTTCTTGTGGATTACTTTTGATTAATCACAATTAAATACCATTTCTTTTTAATCTATTTTAAAAAATAAATTCTGTATTCTGTATGTATGAGAAAGAAGGGACTATATGTGACCCACCACCACGAAACCAGGCATAAGTGTCTGGAAATCAAAACTGAGTTATCTGTGTAGATTGGTAGAGTGGAAACTAAGGTTTAAGATGGTGAAAAAATTATGTTTCTATCATAAGTAGAACCAAAGTTATGGTCATTTTAATATCCACAGTTGGACCTATTATGCAATTTGCATATTTTTATATATTGTCCGTTAAAGTTTTGGATTGTTTTGGGGTAGGAAGTCCTTAGCAACGCATAATAATTCGTATCCGATTGACAAAAAATATTCACAGATGTTAAAGGACACTCTGATGGACATGTCACAGAAGTTTTATATATTATAATAATAGGACAGAATTGCAACGTATTATAATCATTTGGCTTACACCATTGGACAGAGCATTCAATATAAGCTTTTACCTCGTACCAAACACTTGGATGTTTACGCACGGAACGGAGATCGGTTTGTTCGGAGAAAAGAGGTGGAAGTCGTCTTTGTCTTTGCTCAGCAATCCTTAAACTTTTGTCACCGCTTAAATAATTGACTTAATAAACACCTTTATTGATTGGATTTCAATGTAATGACCACAGGAACTGAACATAGAGGTGTTAAGGTACCGTTTTTTGATAAGGTGTAAACACAAATAACAAATCACCTTCCAGCCTAAATTTGGCTGTAGCTCTGAACGGCTCAGCGCGACTTATGCCTGGTTTCGTGGTGGCGGGTCACATATATGCACTTAACATTTTTGTTGCACGGTAGGCCACACATTAGCTGACTTTCTACGATAAAATGTTAAAGAAACCCACCCCCCCCCCTCCACAAATGAAAGGACGTTATGTTTTTGCCGGCTGTCTGACAGTGTTTAACTTTACGACAGATTCTGATGAAACCTTCAGGATAGCTTGGGGATGACAAAAAGACCAATCAGTTACATTTAGGTGAAGATCAGGAGGAGATCCTGGATCACTATGAAATGTTTTTTAACATTGCAGTAAATGGAGAATACATTTCAAAGTGATCCAGAATCCAGGATCTCTTCCAGATCTTCACCAAAATCCAATGGTTCGGTCTGTGTGTCACTCCCAAGGTTTCATCGAAATCCGTCCATAACTTTTTGAGTTATGTTGTACACACACACACACACACACACACACACACACACACACACACACACAGACAGACAGACGTCAGCAAAAACATAACCTCCTTGGTGGGGGTCATCCGAGCCCGTTGCTCTTGGTCCAGCTCCATATCGCTGTTATTTTTCCAGCACTTACTGCGTACATGTGCAGTGAGCCATTGCGTAGTGATCCTTTTTTTTAAATAATTTTTTAAAAAATAAACAGACTTTGAATTACTGGGTAATATATGAATAATGATTACTCATAAGTCAAATTAGTTAAAATAAACATGGGCTGAAAAAGTTTTAGTTTTAACGTACTCCATACATTTTATTCTATGTTATCTGACTCCAGATATGAAAGGAAGGCAAAATTGTTTTTTTTAATTATTCCATTTGTTCACACATGATTGGATGAGATAAGAATTAAATTGCCATTAAAATATATTGTAACAATAGAAATAAACTTGTTGTACAACAGTGCATTTATATAGAATAAAAAAAAATGTGGCCCCTGGTTAATCCAGATATGATCCGATCTGGCCTCCTTTATGAAATGAGTTTGAAAAACACCTGATCTAAAAGACTTAGAAATCACTTCATTGTAATTTGGCAAACTAGGGGCCCCCAAACAGCATCTTGGTTAAGGCCCCCACCAAGCTAGAAACGGCCCTGCCCAGGTGTGACAGCACTGGGCTGAAGCAAAAGACGTCAATCCCCTGTAGCTCTCTGGGACCAGGGTTAAAAATCATTAGCTATTGACAGACCAGTTACTTAAGAGGCTGAGAACAAGGCTTCGGCGAAAACAAGTCACTCAGCCGTACAGAATCTTAGCAGTCACCTGTTTTGTTTTGGGGTTTTTTTTAGAGCGCTACAACTGTGCCCCCAAACATTAACTGTCTACGCTTCCTCTTTCTCACGCACACAAACACTCCACAGCAGCAGGAGAGAGAGACACACAGATTCTCACACACACACACACACACACACACACACACACACACACACACACACACACACACACACACACACAAGCACAAAGAGAGAGACATTAGTAGACACAAAAGACACCCACTTACAGTCTGGTACAGACAGTATACATCACATATTTGAGACATAAACGCTACAATAACCATCATTTACAACATTTAAGCAGCTCCTTCAGCACAAGACTGGTACACTCCCCTACAAGAAGGGACGCTTCCAAAGGTCATTCTTCCCCATTAGACTGTAGAAGAGTTCACAGTAAAACCCCACACACACACACACACACACACACACACACACCATGTGAAAGTACAGTGTCATGTGTGAAAATAATTTAACAACTTAAATATGAAATACTATTTTAAAATTGTAATTATTTTGTATTTCATTTATTAAGACTGTTTAATTATTAGTAGGCCTGGGCGATATGTTGATTTTATCCATTAATTTGAGTTTTTTGTTGTGGCCGATTAAAAAAATGTAAAAAAAACAAAACAAACAAACAAAAAAAAACCTGAAGTTTCTTTTTTCTCTTCTCTTCCCACAGTGCTTGGGAAGAGAAGCCAGTATGCTTCTAGAATACTGGCGCGTGCAACACTCTAGGATTCGCACGCATCATACAGCAACAGTTCAAGAATTGTCGTTTCAAGCTCTGGTTCAGTTCAAGCACGGGACGCAATACAGACCCGGGCTCGTACCCCAGCTCCCGTCCACACAAAGTTCATATCTATCGCACCAACATTACATTTCCTTCTAATTTATGTTAGTGACTAAATAGTTTTCTGGGGAACTAATATTGCTAATATAACTAGCCTAGCTCTAGCTTAATTTCCTGTACTTAAAAAAAAAGGATAAAATCGTGAAAAAATTGAAGATTTTATGTTTAAGTCATATCACCCAGCCCTAATTATTAATAGACTGTCAAAATATAAACATTTTTAATCAGATTAATCACAGGGTTGCTCTGACGTTGATATATCACAATAAAATATCATTAATTTTTTTATCTAATAATCATGTTTAATTTTGCATGAATAAATGGACTCAAGAAAGAACAGAATAAACATGTACTTAACATTTGTGTCACAAACTGGATGACACATTAGCCAAAGTGCTAGCAAAATCCCTGATGTTCCATACTGAGGTTTTCCATCCAAAAGGCCAAAATATGTTTGTTTTTTTAATCTCCAGACTTTTTTGGTCGGTTCTGCTGCCACTGGACCAAGTGCCCATTTTTTACAGTGCAACACTAACTCTACTTGAACAAACTGTGTCAAATGCGTTCACAGAATCATTCTGCTGAAGATGGCTGAATTCTGTCAAGATTTTTGAAATCAGATTAATCATGATGATGGATTAATCTGTGTTCATTTTGACAGCCCTAATAATTCTATTTCTCCATCTTCTCCATTTATAGTAATTTATTCTTCATATGTTTACTAGGGCTGTCAAAGTTAAGAAGTTAATGTGGTTCTCCTCAAGATTTCTTCTTTTTCCCACTGGGGTTTTTTTCTTGCCGAGAAGGAGGGTCTAAGGACAGGGGATGCTTGGGACTTTTCATATATCTCTGTAGTTGATTGTGTTTTTGTAAAGCCCTGTGAGACGACTTTGTTATGATTTGGGGCTTTATGAATAAAATTGAATTGAATTGAAATGAACGCAGAATAATCCATCATGATTAATCCGATTAAAAATTTTAACAAAATGAATCCATCTCCAGCAGAATAACTGAACGCATTGGCCAACATAATTTGGACAGTTTGTCCATGTAGAGTTAGCATTAGCATATGCTAATGGTCAGCTGATCCTGTAGTGATAGAAAAAAAAATCCAGAAGATTTAACGAACAAATTATTAGACCCATTCTACAGAAAATGTTCTAGTCACTAAAAGACTTCCAGATTAAAATGCCATGTTCACGTACAGATATATTCACTTCCTTCTTGAATCAGTTTACTCATGCACTATATAATGCAAACACTATATATGAAAAATTAGTATTTAATTGTGATTTATCAAAATTATTCAAAACTTTCATCATTTAACAGCTCTAATTGTTTTTTTTAACTCTTGTGATTGTTTTTCTTCTCTACCTGTCACTGGTGTAACTGTGGCTGTAATTTAAATGTCCCCATGCAGAAATAAATTAAGGGCTCATCTTATATTTCCACCAGTGAATTTGTAAAAAATCTGTTTACTGTTGGAATCAAGCAAAACTCCTGCGCACACACACAACAATGACATATTGTTATTTTAGTGGATGAGTGGGTGAGCGTGTGTACAATGGGGTGGTTATAAAGGAGGTGCAGAGGACTCCATCCAGCCTCCTCCCTCCTCTCCCTCTGCATGTGCAGCGTGGGAGGCGGAGGGCGAAGGGCACACCCACCTGAGAAGTTTCTGGACACCAGCATCGTGGTGAGAATAGCTCCCTGGAGGAGGAGGAGGAGGAGGAGAGAAGGACATACAATGAGTGCAGGGAGTTTTTGGGTTTACTAAACAGAAGTGGCTAAAAACAAAAAGATCCATTAAAATTTTACAAAAAAAAAGATAATTCAAATAAAGAAACAGAATGCTGTGTGGAAATATGGGGCAATGTGTATAAAAAACCTATAATTAATCTCCCCAAAAGAAGCTGTCAGTAATAAATAAAGCTGGATATCGTTAATAAAGTCATGCATTTTTTGTAGAATCTGGTTTATTAAAATATCCTGATATTTTATATTTAAAGACAATAGGTGTTAGAACAAAAGCTGTACTGCTTGTAGTCAAATACATTTTAATTTAAGAGAAGGGAATCATAAATCACGAGGTTGTTAGTGTTTGAAAACAAGAAAAGTCAGAACAAAAGTTAAATATCACCGTTTCTCTTTTCGATGTTAAATTATTGAACCATCTGATGGATAAAGTGAAACGGTGTAGCTTGTTGTCGAGCTTTAAAAAGGGTTTTGTTTGTCAAATTATCAGGGCTGTGAAAGTACAACGATCTGCAAGTGACTTTAAAAACTGGATGTCAATTAATTTGTGTTAATGTTTTATTTGATGCAACTTGAGTCAATTTAAATGAGGCATGTAGGAGAAGCAGAAATAAACTCATGACTTTAGCTTCTGCCCTTTTCAGTTACTAAATATGCAAATTGTATGTTCTTCAAATGCATGTCGACTTTTACATATATATATATATATATATATATATATATATATATATATATATATATATATATATATATATATATATATATATATATATATATATATATATATATATATATATATATATATATATATATTTCATTTCATTTATGTTTATTCAAACAGGTAAAACAAAATAAGTAAAACATACAAAGTATTTAAGCAGAAATTAAAACGACACCTCTTTAGCATCCTCGATAACTATACCTTGTTCAAAAGGGTGTAGGATGAAGTGAACAGAACTAGTTCTACCCCTTTGTGTTACCGAGTCAGAGCATGTATATACAACCAAAAAGAAAAGAAAGCGCATCAGAAAAAGGGAAACCTGTTCCTTGCTAGAAATTCATATTTTCATTTGTTTCCTGTATCCACTTAGAATATAGTTTATAAAAACCTGTAAACGTTTGCACTGATTTGCAGGTTTTCAGTTTTTCACTGTAGTTATTCCACAGATCGACTTCTTTAACTGATATAAAATGCATTTTTAAGTTACGTACAGGCAGTTTTTTTAAACATATAAATTCCCCTCAGATTGTGTTCATTTTCCCTCACTTGAAACAACCACTGGACACTTTGTGGTAACTGGTTTTAATTTGCTTTGTGCATTATTTCAATTATTTTGAGGTCGACCAAATGCTTACATTTTAATGCCTTTAATTTGATGAACAGTGGGTTTGATGGTTCCCTGTAGGTGCTTTTGGTTACAATCCTTATTGCTCTTTTTTGAAGTCTGAATATTATTTCTGTGTTTGTTTTGTATGTGTTCCCCCACACTTCCACACAGTAGGTCATGTATGGGATCATGAAAGAACAGTATAATGTGTCTAGTGATGACTGGTTTACAACATATTTGACTTTGTTTAATAATGCAACTGATTTTGCTATTTTGGATGTAATGTTTTAGGTAGGTGTGACTTCCACATACAATACATTACACATATCTGAAATAAAATATTCATTCAAAAATACAAAATGGTAAATAAAGCAGCGGATGCAGACATGAGTATTCCAGAAGTACCTTGAGTTTTCGGCGAGCGTTGAACTTGCGGAGGCACTCAACAGTTTCCTGTCTGTGCATCATGGAGGCCACAGTAGAACGGTGCTGCAGGAAGCCAATAAAAACAATTGTACATATTATACACTACAACAATTACATACAGCAATAATGGATCATGAAAGCCAAGGAAATAGTTTTCCATATGCTGGGTTAAATGTGAGTTAAGTCCACTTATGCACAAACATAAGTACTTCCTTAATAATCCAAATTATTAGGTAGTGTCTAAAAGGAATAAAGGTTAAGTGCAAAAGAGAATGAGTGAGCACTTACGCAGACCCATGGATGTTTGAGGGCCTGTTCAGCAGTGATTCTCTTGGCCGGGTTAATGGTCAACATCTGGTTGATCAGGTTCTTTGCCTCTGGAGTCACCGTGTCCCACTCTGGGGATGGAAACTTACAGACAGAGGAAGAAAATAAGGCTCTGGAAGAACCCGACTGGAACATTCATAGACCGTCAGAACTTCATAAAACTGTAGTGAATGACCTGAAAAACCTGTCATCAATGTCAAATATAGGTAAAATAAGAGGAGTTCAGATATGCCAGTGTTTTCCAAACTATGGGGCGGGTCCCCTGGGGCACATGTGTCAAACTCCAAAGGCCAAATGTGGTCCACAGTGTAATGGAACTTGTCACAATTCCGTCAAAATGCTGAATTTAGAACAGTCTACGTTGAATGTCACACGGCAACGTTGCAAATCTGACAAACTAATAGTGCAGCACAGTAAAGTATCTGCAGATTCCTAGTTGGACATCTGACTTCTGTCTTGTAATTTCATCTTAAATATGGCTTCAACTTCAGTGTCATGGAAACAACAAACCACTGCTGCTTTAGTTTGTGTCAGAGGGACTGGATATGGTCCTCACCAACACATGCAGGAAGGTTTTTTGTATTTTAAGTTACTTTTCCTAAACGTGGAAGGGATTCAAAGAAATGCTGACATTGTTAACAAGCTCATAAACTAGAGGGATTTACAGTTAAAATGTGACAAAAGAACCTGTGTGTGTTCTGTGTGTTTGGGTGAAAGGAGCCAACACCAGCGACTGTAAGGTCTGAACAAGCTTGTTTATGTTTATGTTTATTAGACTTTTTTTCTCAGTGGAATGAAAATATAAAATATGCAGTTGCACATGGTATCACTCAAAAGTCCAAACCAGTGAATCATCATAATTATATATATAATAATTACATGGGCCTAATTGTATGCCTGTAAGCTAATAATATTTAGTAGTGTTGCACCGATCAATCGGCTGCTGATCATAATCGGCTGATTTCACCTAAAAATAGTCTGATCGGATCTGATCTGAAAAATATGCTGATCAAAACGCTGATCATGTAAGATCAATTACTACAGAACAGGTGCATCTCGTCTTGACTGTTTCTGTACTTTTTAAAATATAGTTAATTAATAGTAGAAGTTTGGTACCATTTTACATTTGTAAAGCAGACAACAGTGTGTCCATGGCAAAATAGCATTAACATTAACTACAACACCTGGACCGAACGCATCCACACTTCAACTATACTTATTAAAGTGGACTCCGAGCTTAACTCTTTTGCTAACTGGTGAGTGTTAGCATCTGTTAGCATGTAAACTTACGTGTTGTAATTATTTTTACCAAACATACCAAGGTAGTGTAATTATTAAGTTACAACTGCTTCACATATCCAGGTGTGGATGCACACACATACACACACAACTCTAAACACTTCAGTCTTCTACCATCCCTGTTTATGGATTGATCTAGTTTAACCCTTTAACTCCTGAGATATTATTTCAGGTAAATGTGCTGCTGTGAGTTTGTCCTAAAAGCTGCTGTGGAGGAAAATCACAACAAAACTGTAAACCATAGGAAAAACCAACAAATTACAAATTGTTTATTTTTTAGTCTCACTCACTACTTTGTTTTGCTCCATTGTATGTTCAGAATTATGAATATTTAGAATAACTCATACATCTAGAACACTCACTAATGATGCATCAGAAATTAAAGGGTTTTTAAAAAATGGAATTCATCCGATTACTTGATTAATCATTGAAAAAAGTACAAAAAAAATAATTAAAATCAACAGAATACTCAATTACACAAACATTTGATAGTTGCAGCCCTAGATGCAACTATGAAATAACTATCCATACATAGATGAAAGGTATGGACATTTAAAATTCCTTCCATGATAGGCAGTGATCGGCAGATCAAATTTCTTTGGTTATCGGCCTCGGTGATCGGGCCAAAAAATGCTGATCAGTGCATCACTAATATTTAGTATTTAATTTTTATGATTAATGGCATTCTCATTAATTAATATTTCTGGCACCTGCTAAGTTCATAGATGGTGGATGGAAACAGGACACACATAGAATTCATATATACTAATACATTTACTGACTACAATGTATTTATCAAGTCAAAACGTATCAACATGATGCTAACAGCAGCACAGACCGTTAGCATCAACTCAACTAAACTGAATTAAAACCCACTCAGTTCACTACAGAGTGAGTTGTAGTTCAGGTAAATGCACACTTTTCTTTACACTAACTTTGAGGACACTACCATGGTTTCAGTTGCTCTATATTTTGCTTCTCCATTGAATCATATTAAAATTGTTTTTATCCAATATTATATGTGCTACAGCACGAATAGACCATCGTAATGTGTTTGAATATCCAAACAGTCGGGACACTTTGAGCTCATGAATAGAAATGAACAGATTCTGACATCATTTGAGATAAGTCCTGTTAATATTTGACCTGTGAGATCCTATCAAATGTGCATTACTGTAGAGCTGCCACTTTCACATCACTTGCACTTGTTAATTATACAACCACAGGGATCACTGGTGACACTGCAGTGCATATTTCAAATAACCGTAACTCCTTGATACTTTGACGGTTTTCAGAGGAAGTTTGAGTTATTGAAATGGCACAAACAGGACGTTCTGATGCTATTACATGCATTATAGTAATGATTGAGTGCCATGTGGGGAGAGGGAGGAAATGATAAGAAAAGAAAATTGGGAAGGAAAACAAGGCCACACTTTGAAAATGTATATGTGTGTTCAGGTGGACAGGAAGTGCTTCAGAAACTCCCACTGTGAAAATAAAAAAAATACATAGCTATTGACAGATATTTCAGCCTATAACATGGACACAGAAAGGTCCAGAAATGTCAAACTGTCCGAGTTGTAGTAAAATAGTTTGAATAGGATTTTTGAAATCTCAGAAATGTTCAATTTATAAAAATATAAAAATTTATAAAAAGAAACTTGAAGAAACTTAAACTCTGTTTTTGTCCTTTTCTTCTTATAAACAGAGTTTTAGGTTTTTAATTCGATAAGAATGTTAAGTATTTGACAGGTTTTTAAAATTCTGCATCTCCTGGTGTACATTTTTTACACATAGGGCATGTGTTTGGATGGATTTAAAAAAGCACTAGGCTTTTTATTAAATATATCTATTATGGTGCACAGAGCAGACACTGCAACATCAGCTGATCTCAACTGATGCAGATTCAATGGCTCCTTGATCAAGTGACATTTATCTGGATTTTTGGCACGAAAGGCATCGGTTCAATAAATATAATAAAAAAATATCCATTTATGGAAAATTGTGATAAAGGCATTTTTATCTGTAATTATATTCAACAATGTGGGATATTTAGGTGAAGTTCTATACCTCACCTCTCGTAAGTGGCTCAGCCCTTCATTTATTTTTCTGTATGTGGCCCTCAGTGAAAGAAGTTTGGAGACCCTTTATTTAAGCTGCTTTTCCATTAGTATCGGTTCTACTTGCTTTGGGTGGTTCCACAATGAAAAAGGACCCAGTCTCATGGTATCCAGTCCTAGATTTTTGGCATCTACTCCGCTGAGGTTCCAAGTGATACTATAATGTGACATGTAAACAGTGTAGACACTGATGGCTGGTGTTGTCTTTAGGTCACTGTGTTATCAATGTGCAACTGCCATTTAAAAAAAAAAAAAAAGATTTGAAGCAACAGTAAATAGTTCAATTCAGTCCACAACCAATGATGGCTTTCTGTAAAACTACACCAAGGTCAGTCATGGAGGTTGAGACATTTCTGTCTGTGGTGGATTACGGGGAAATTTTTTTAATGAAAAATGTAAAAATCATTGCGAGGCTGATGGTGCCTGGCGATGGCATCCAGGTACGATAATATCTGTATGGAAACTCTGTCAAGAAATAGTATGTGATCCCCGAGAAGAATCAAATAGAGCAGAAACCATGTAGTGGAGACAGCTTTCAGGGTTTACACCAGCGCTACTGTTGACGCCTTGTGTCTGATTTACAGACTTCCATCCATAGAAGATTCACTTATGCTTGTTTACACTTATTGCTTGCTATTTTGTTAGATTATATGCATTATATTAGAGAATTGGGAAAACTAAACTGCTAACTGCTACTAATCCGCAAGTTGAATCTTAAAACATACTACATTTGAATCGTACATATTAGAATTGACTAAAACCACACTGTACAGTGTATTCTAGACTGGTTTGAATTTTAACAAACTGTCTCAGCTTTTTTCTGAGCAGGGGTTGGAACTCTTTTCAGTTGAGTCAATAGTTATAGGTTAATGGCCTTTATTGTAAAAGGTAACAGTGATGGTAGAGGATCTACTGTGTACAGCAGTTTAGGTTTTCTTGTTTTCGTTTTGACTGATGACCAACAGCAGTAATTCCATAACATCCATCTACATCCAACCGACAGATTTGTGAACATGAAACGTGCTCGCTGTTGGAAGGAGTTGTGCTGAACATGTCCAGCTCATCATTTGGTTCAGTCAAAATAAATTACCTTCACATAGACTGGCTAAGTCTTCCTCCTTTGTGGAAGTGTAATGTGACTTGATTCAAAGATTGAAGGAGGATACCGTTCTCTGATGCGCACGCACGTACACACATGCACACACACACACACACACACACACACTCTCTCTTCCATACACCCCCCTCTGCAATGCGTCAGGGAGGCCCGATACGATCAATAGCTTTGGACCAGCTCTCAATTGGACTCTATTAAACATTCAAAAAGTGCTTAGCAAACCCCTGCACTGCACCCTTCACAAATATACAGCCAACACAGACACTTACATCGTACGCTCCAGCTTTGATCTGCTGATAGAGTTTGTGCTGATCTTCATCCCAGAATGGAGGATATCCCACTAACAGGATGTAGAGAATAACACCTGATAGGAAAAACAAAACAGATATTAGCTTACATTAGGATTTTCACTGCACTTAGCAAGGTTATAATACTTTGGAATTATTCATTATAATCATTAAAATGTATCTTTTATTTTTATTTCACCGTCATACTCAAAGACATTCTATTCAATTTTGAATGCTAGTTTTCATCATTTCATTAGTTTTCATTATCTACTAACTGTTCGTGAACTGCAGTTAGCTATCCACATGTTTACACTTTATTTTTTCCTCACATTGCCCCTCCCCTGCAGTCAGTCCTCTGGCGCCCCCCGGGGGAGGCCCAACTCACACTTTGAAAACCCCTGGCTGAACTCAAACCTCATGTTGTGCCAATCACACAGCAGTTCACTTCCAAACCCACCACAAGCCCAGATGTCCACAGGTTTTCCATAGGGGTCCTTCCGTAGGACTTCAGGGGAAAGATAACCTGGGGTCCCCGCAAATCCTGTTCAAAGGACAGAAGAGATAAGGATGAACAATCAGCACTCTTATACATGTGCTATGACCTGGTGAACTCATTTTTCTTCTAAACTGATACTATAAAACATTGACAGATAATGTCATATATGTTCATTTTCTGTACACAGTTGTATATCATGGTTGTAACTCCCAACCCTCGCCCCGTTTACCCGTTTAACCTAGTCATCACTCTGTTTCTAATCCAGTGTCGAGAGCATTCTCAAATTCGAAAAACACTAAAAGTACAACCATATATTATAGGGCTGCAACTGTCAAATTTTCTATTTTTTCAGCAATTAATCAAATACATTACATTTTTTGTTCCTTTTTAAAATTAGATCAGTTAACAAACAGGGATAGGAAAGGCCAAAATATTTTTAAGTGTGTGTGCATGTGTCCAGACAGAAGGGCAGTAACCTAATAAGTGTACTACCTGAGTGAGATCTTGGTACATTTGCTAATATGAATTATAATATGTAAGGTTACATTCCAACAGCCGCTAGTATTCATCAGTTAGCAATAGGTTAGTAATACGTAGAGGCTTCAAGTCCACTTGAGGATGTGTGGATGCTTTCGGTTCAGCTGTTGCAGCTTTGATAAAGAACAGTAGTGGGAGGCTAATGCTAATGCTCCAGTGGGAGGCTAATGCCATTTTTCCATGTGCACACTGCACTGTGTTGACTACCTTACATATCGTGAAATGGTCCCACACTTTCTATATTTTGTTATTTTCAGCATGTCGCAACTTTTTCATTTTCACTGAAAGGTGAGCGTTAGTGTTGCGCGGGCTACCCACTGGCCAGCGGATATCCGCAGGTGACCCGCGAGTCGGGCGGGCTGGGTCGCAGTATTAATACATATTGCGGATGCGGGTGGGGCAGGTCAGTGACGATCAATACCCGCTGAGGTGGGTGTGTGTGTGTGTGTGTGTGTGTGTGTGTGTGTGTGTGTGTGTGTTCGGCTCGCGCATGTGCAAGCCCGTCAGTTCCTGTTTTGAATGCTTTTTTATCCCAACTTTTTGTTATTTGTTATTAGCGCCAAATCTCCCTGAACACTCAGAGATAAGAGTGAAAATGTCGGACTTGATCAGGGAGAAGATTAAAACAGGCGATGCGAAGGTTGTACGGAAACGTTGTATGTGTTGGCTTTATAGAGTGATGATGTGGGTGGAGTCTATTTTATGTGCTGGAGTGCATATTGAGACGTTAGAAAGGAGGCAAAAATTATACTTCATGACTTTTAACATTAGAAGCGCAAGGTAAAGATGCTGCGAATGTACTATGTGAGTTTAGAGCCAAATTTAAGCTCGCGGGTTGATAGTGGGCGGGTTGGGTTTATCAATAGTGACATCATGCGGGTTGGGCGGGGCGGGCCTAGCCACGTCTTGGGTTTGGGCGGGGCAGATTTCTGTAAAACCCCCTAACCGCGCATCACTAGTGAGCGTACTGCACCACTTAATGTCTTAAATCTTGTACGTGTACTGATGGACAGCAAGTTCGTTAAAACAGTCTCCCTGAAACAATGAGTATCTTTAACATACACTTAGAAATTCGAATTATAGCCTTACTCTGATTAAGGACTTAATGGGAGTTTCCCAGAACTCTGCGTTTACATGCCAGCAAGAAAAATTCTAATTACTATTCCACTCCTAGACACTAGGTGGTGCTATACGTCCTTTCACGTTTGCATGCTTTCGGTTGGCCCTGTAGAAGAACAATTACTGAACAAACGCAGCAGATTTGAAGCAGACATAGGAGGTCAACAACACCAAGAAAATTTATGGGCGATGATGCAGCAGCTCAGTATATGTCATACATACAGTGGTAACTCTACTCAGAAAAAGACCCAGCTAACGAATAATCCAAGTAACGAATAACCTTTACCTAATTTTTTTGTCTCTGAATACAAAAGAACATTGAATTTATGAAACAAAACCAAAACCTGAGACATAAATACTATGTACATTACTCTATGTACTGTACATAACTACATAATGTACATAAATACATCATGTACGTACTGTATATAGCATCCCATTGGCTGTGAGGGAGCTACCCTTGATTCTTTTCATGAGCCTTTAACCCTCATGCATCACAGAGTTCTAACAGGCGTAAAGGACAGAGCCACCAGTGAAACCCCGCCACACCACGCACTCGTTATCCATCACAAGCCCAAAGAAAGCGATTCCCAGTGCGAATGAAAAAAGAACCAGGCCGTGCCACCAACAGAAGTGAAACAGGAGGTGATTTAAAAAAATCAAAAAAATAAAGGAGGCAGCCATTATTCACCAGCACAAACAAAAGACATGGTGGTGAAACCCCACAACCTTTCCGAATTCATTGAAGAAAAAAAAACACCCCGAAAATTTTTTTACGAGCAGTGCCATCGCCCACCCCGACGACATATAAGCCCTGCACACATGAGGAAGATCATGAAAAACCATTTAAGGCAGTTGTCCCTGAATCTACACCCCACCAAACATCCATCAACAAACACAGCTAAAGGCAAAAATAACAAAAACAACAATGGTATGAAAATGACCCACATGTCTGGTTCATTTTAATGGTTTAATGTTTAATGTTCAGTCAGTGAAGACACATTTACCCACTGACACCAATACATTAAATCTACATTTTCTTTTAACACATGTCATACAAAATTGGTACATTTTTATAATTTTTAAAGAGTTTGAGGGGTAGCAATTGGGTCCTTGGATGAATCAGGCCTTTTACATGTAAACTACTACTATTTACGAAAAATTCAAGGTACGAAACCACTTCTGGAATGATTTCTTAAGTAGAGGTACGACTGCACTGTTGAACTCTGATTTATTACACATAATGTATGTGTTGTCACACTGTGTCTGTGTCTTTAAAAACTCTGACTTTAATTACAGTAAGGTCATTTGAATTCATCAAAGTGCATGTAAACATGCCTAATGATAGCAGAGATGCCAGAGTGATATGATAGAAACCAAATGAACTGACGTGAATTAAACAAATCTTCGAGGCAATGAATCATTGTCCAACATTTTTGGAACTGTAATTATTTGGTTTCCTGAAAGAATAATTTCACTTCTACTGTGTTACATCATCTCAAGTTTTACATTATCAACTTTTTTTTTTTTTTTTTTGGGGGGGGGGGTGTTGTAATAAGGCATTACATTTTCAGTAAAAATTTTATTAAAATATAAGGATATTTTATTAAATTATTGGGTTTTGTTACATTTTCCATAGAGTTAAGTGCAAATTTTATTACATTTTCAGCCATAATTTCATTTTCAGGAAATTATTCCCTTATAGGTGTTACAAGATACAAATAGACAATACTTCACATTTAAGGATACCTTGACCTCCAAGCTGTTCCTTTTTCTTCCATCTTTGAATCAACATTTTTCACAGTTGTGTGAATGGTTAAAATTACAGTGACTTGCTGAGAGATCAATGCCAAAACCAGATTATGACAGTGTCACAAGCAAATGCCCATTAATTATCTCGTCCCAGCTGGCAGTGTGGCATTTAGCCAAGGCACACTGACCTAAGCAATAAGGATTCACGCTGCGTCAATCGGTTTTATAGTACCGGTTTGGCAAATGTGTGGATAAGGCCGATACAACGAAAACTGTAAACATGAGAAAAACCTTCACATATAATGACTGATGATTATAGTTGTGGAAGGAGATGAAGACTACAATTCATTTAAAACTAGAGTAAATAGATGGTAAATGGTCTGAACTTGTGTAATGCGTTTCCAACTTCATGGTGCTCAAAGCGCTTTACATTAGCTTCACATTCACCCATTCACACTCTCATACACCAGTAGGTTTCTAAGGTTCTGTCAGTCCTACGGGCAGCTGTGGCTCAGTTGGTAGAGCGAGTCGTCCAATAATTGAAGGCGGTTCGCGTCCCACCTCTGACTGTCCACACATCGAAGTGTCTATTGAACCCTAAGTTGCTCCCAGTAGGGTCAGGCACCACCGGTGTATTGGCAGCAGCAGTCTACTGGTGTATGAGTGTGTGTGTGTGAATGGGTGAATGTGAGGAATTGTAAAGGGCTTTGGGCACCAAGTGGTGTATAAAATATGCTGTATAAGTACAGTCCATTTACCATTTACTGGGATGCCTAAGTCAGGGTTCAGCGTCTTGCCCAGGGACACTTCGACATGTGGACAGCCAGAGTCGGAACACAAACCACCAACCTCTCGGTTGTTGGTGCGACCCACTCTACCAACTGAGCCACTGCCACCCCAAATACCAGTTAGGAACTTTGGAAAATGAGACACGAACATTCCGTCACATTGTATTTGCCTCTGGAGAAGTGCGAAAAACATTTC
Organism: Siphamia tubifer; assembly: GCA_020466265.1. Lineage (NCBI taxonomy): Eukaryota > Metazoa > Chordata > Actinopteri > Kurtiformes > Apogonidae > Siphamia > Siphamia tubifer. Next base: position 10,327,812 of record CM035801.1, on the reverse strand, counting down.
TGATCCACAAGCTATGCCATTCAAAAATTATGGAATTGCAATAATCATTAAAGCAAAAAAATAAATAAATAAATAACTTACCACAAAATTAGGTTTCCCCCTCACAAATTTTTATTTGTCTGCATCATGGCAATGCAACTAACTGAGCATGTGCAGAGTCAATTAAGTGGGTTCAAAGTTGCTCCTAATGGAAGCTATTGCACCACTGTACTGGGTCTCCCCTACACTATTAATCCCACAATGAAATTATGAGGTACAAAGGAAGTGCAGATACATATATGTGTGTGTGTGTGTGTGTGTGTGTGTGTGTGGGGGGGGGGGGGGGGGGGGGGGGGCATTCGCGTTCTACAATTATCAGATGTGACAGAAAAATTTGGAACAAACAACAAAGAGAAAAGTCTTGATGCCAAAAAGAAAAGTTGACTGGAATAATTTCAGCCACCAAAGGATGAAACTGAAACATGTTCGGTATCAACAGTCAGTACGTTTCCATGCACTAAGAGAAATTTTAATTAATGCCTTAGTACAACTAATCTCTTTACTTTTCAATGTCCTGTATACACCTTAGTGCAGGGGAAGGCAATCCTGGTCCTTATGGGCTAGGATCCTGTTTTGATATTTCTTTCTTCCACCACATCTGATTCAACTAATGATCAGCTCATCATCCAGCTCTGCAGAAGCCTGATAATGATTTAATGGCCTCCAGGTGTGATGGAAGAGGGAAAGATCTGAAACATGCAGGACACCGGTCCTCAAGGACCAGGACTGCTCACCACTGCCTTAGTTGGACTGCAATGAAATGGAAGTGGAGTTTTAACCGAGCCTCTCCACACATGTAAACGCTGCCAACCTTAGCTTCACTACCGACTGGCCTGGACACGCCCCCTTCAGGAAGTGACCAGTCACCATGACAACATGTACGTTACTGTAATAAATCAGAGTTTGAAACAGTTTGTACCAAATATACTGAGCTGCTGCATGGGTGTGGTCCATATCTTCATGGTTCTGGTCCATATCTTCATGGTTCTGGTCCATATCTCCTCTGGGTGTTGCCATCCTCTTCCTACTATGTCTGCTTCTAATCTGATGCCTTCGTTACTTTGCCAAGGAACGGTAGTTATATTTTTGTTGGTGTTTACCCGTTTGCCTGTTAGCAACACGTCAACGATGGATTTGGCTGAAATTTTTAGGGAATGTTGATACTAGCACAAGGAACAAATTATTTTACGGAAATTTTGGTGGTGGTCAGTGAGTTGGTTTATGTGTTTGTAAACAACTTTATACAAAAACTACAGGACCAATTTCCATGAAATTTTCAGGAAAGGTGCGAGGTGGTCCAGAATAGATTCCATAAAAATGTGGTGAACGTAGGTCAAAGGTCACAGTCTCCAACAAAAATGTGTTTTCACAATGATAAGATGTGGGGCAAATCAGGTAAAATGTGTGAAAGAGTGCTGGGGTTTGTTGTGCCGGGCACCACTTGTTTATTTATTGTTCTTCTATGGCACCAACTGGAAGAATGTAAATGTTCTGCACTTCTATAGTTCTTTTCCACATTCATGGTGCTCAAAGCTTTTTACATTAGCCTCACATTCACCCATTCACACACACACTCATACACCAGCAGGTTTCTAAGTTTCTGTCAGTCCTACTGGGAGACTAAGTCAGGTTTCAGTGACTTGCCCAAGGACACTTTGACTTGTGGACAGCCAGAGCCAGGACGTGAACCGCCAACCCTCCAGTCATTGGACGACCTGCTCTACCACTCGGTCAACATGAAACATGTCAACATGAAAAGGCATTATTGTGCTGCCCATGCAAACTGAGATTTCTTTGAAACTCCCAGTTCAGTCTTTAGATTAGTTATTGACAATAGCTGGACTTAGATGTGACTAAAAGGACAGAATGTCTTCCACCTGCCAATACAACCAGGGGGAGCTAATCATGTTGGCACTACACAGCTATTATGTCCTCCCGAGTTGTTGTTTTTTTTTATATTGCAATATGAATTGCAGGATTGAAATAATAATAAAATATGAAGAGTTCATTTGCAGAAACAGATAACTCCATTTTTCTTTTTTTTTTCACAAAATGTAATTTTTTACTCTACATTCCCACAAATACTGATTTATTTGATATATTATTCATTTCATTTGGTAAGATCCACTAAATTGAATAAATAGTATATCAAATCAATGAGTATTACCTAGAATGTAGAGTAAAAAATGCAATTTTCTGAAAAAAAAAAAAAAGAAAAATGAAGTTATCTGTTTTTGCAAATGAGCTCTTCATATATATACTTTATTTATTTTTTGAATCGCAGTGTTTTTTCCAATATCATGCAGCCCTATAACATACGACGTCATCATTAACAGGAAGAAGTATTGCAGTTCCATCCCACCTCAGCAGACCTCTGATCAAAAGGGCTAGTTCATTATTGAGTCCTGCAGCTAAGTGTTGAAACAACCTCATGTTGAACACAGACAGAATGACAGATCAGATAACAGTCCGGTGCATGTGATAGATGTGTCACTGTTTGTGTTTTCTTACCAAACCAAGCCTGCTGGTCCCCCTGCACTTCGATAGCGAGGCCAAAGTCTGCCAGCTTCACTGCGGCTCCCTTCATCTTACTGGCCAACAACAGGTTTTCAGGCTGAGACACAAACAAGACACATAGTGAAGCAGAATGTAGGACAGCAGATCAAGACAGTGACAGACAGACAGTAAAAAGGCAGCAGCTCCATCTTAGTAATATTTTAATAGATGTGTTTGACACAGCTTTGTCGTGGGGGTGGAGAGTAGAGTATAGGTGTGAAAAAGAAGCAACCGAGACGGAAGAGTAGGGAGGGGATGGGCTGGTTCAGAATCGCCACAAAACCTTATATGGGCATCGTTTCGTAGCCATAGAAACCACACGCGAGTCATTTTGGCGGTGCTGCAGACTGCATGTTAACCCCTTCCCATTCAGGGCTGATTCTACTTAAAACGCCTGAGAAATGCCTCTGCAAATGAAAACTGCAGCTGGTCTTCAAGCATTTGGAGTGCAGATAAAAGAATGGGCTCTTTGTAACAGGAACACTCTGGAGTTTGGACTAAAACACTCACTTTCACTGTTGATTTAACAGATCAAAAGATGGAGACTGAAAAACACGAATACATTAACCCCCCCCCCTTAATTTTTTGTGTTTAAACCAGGGTGTATTTATCTGCATTTGGTAGGTATGGACTGTCTGTGACCTTTACAGTTCAAAATGGAGAACTTTATTTGTAAAAATGTCAGTTTCATAGCATTTTTATTCTTTGTTATGGTGCATGGTTATTCTTATGCATTTCACACAGGGGAAATTTGGGGAATTATCAATTTTCCCAAAGTGGCTACATTTGAAAACTTTGAGGGGGGAAATGAATAACTGTCAAATGCTTCAAATGCATTATGAAAATATTAGGAAAACTGTTTTTAATTACAACTGTGGACCGAATAAGTCAAGTATATTCAGATTTTACAACGAGATTCAGTGGAAGTCTGAACTGTAAGTTCGGCTTTGCCTTATTCTCATTGCTTTTGCTTTATTGTTTTATTAGTTTTTATTCTCATCTAATCATTTCTCACTGAATTTATTCAATTCAATGTGTAGATGGCAGTAAATCCAAAACTGGTTTAGAAATTATACATCTACAAATCAGTTTTTTTTTTTTTTTTTTATTCTTATAATATTTTACATCCATAATTACCTTTGTCAACAGTAAAATGAAGTCCAAACCAGTATCGTGTTCCAAAAAATCCTATGATATATTCACCTGCACCACTGATTATATATATATATATATATATATATATATATATATATATATATATATATATATATATATATATATATATATATATATATATATATATATATATATATATATACATATACCTACATTTTTCCATACATATATGCATATACACATATATATATATATATATATATATATATATATATATACACATATACACATATATACACACACACACACATATATATATACACATACATATGTATATGTATATATGTATACACACACACACACATATACATACATACATGCAATGAATATATAGGTGTTATTAACATAATTATATGTAGGTGATATAATAATGTTTTCTATGTCCCAGAACCAGGACGTAAGGCTGGGAAGAGGTTAAATAAAAAGTGTACTTAGTGAGCGGTAGCGTGTTGTAAATGGCCGCTGTTTGGGCAGTAGGACATGAGGGGCTGCACTAAAAGCCCACTCAGGATAAAAGGCCAACAAATCAGAGGCAGAGCTGGAGGTAATAGTGTTTTTTTCTGACACATGGAGCATGTGCACTCCAACACACATGAACGCTGCCCACACATGTGCACACACGCATGCGCTTCTCTGCATCCCAGACAGCCGCTGTTGTTTAGCCGCTGTTGTTTCCACACTCTACCGCCTCTGACTGACATTTAAGTACATTTTACTTGCATTCGCAATGTTTCCACATCATCATCATCTTGAGCGTGTTCAACTCAAAGCCAGAGCCACAACAGGACAAAAAAAAACAAAACACACCAAACAAATGAACAGAGCTACTTCAAATATATGCCTGTCCTTAAACCCTGCTGGTTGATACATACAAAGCAAACGCTTTATTTATGAGGATAAAGCCTCATTGTCTGACTGTTACATTATCTAACAATTAGTATTGTCAAGAAATTGAAAACATTTAGAGATTAATTATGATCCCTTATTAGGTTACCTATATATTTTTAATTTCACCTAAAAATTGCTGGCAAAAGTCAACAACTTGAGATATTTTCATTTTAATTCATTACATTATTGTTATTTCAAATCAGATTAATCGACTTGCTTTACATTAATTTCCATTCTTCATGATTAAATATTAATTTTTAAATCTACATTAATTACGTTTCATTTTGCATGAACAAACAAACTTAAAAAAAGAAGGTGAATATAACTGCACTGAATGTGTTTGTCCAAACTGGATGACCCATTAGTCTAGTGTTAGGATCCCTGACTAATGTATGCTTCACGTTAATGTAGCATTTCAAAATACTTTGTTGGGTCGACTGCTCTGTCTCTAGGATTTATTTTTTACTCAAAATTCCCCACAAAATACACTAAATCACAAGAAGTATATAAACAATATAAAACATGCTAAAAATCCACTAAAAACTCAACAAAAAACTGCACTAAAAAACCCAAAAAATTCAGAAACTCTTCTAAAATACAGAAACAAACACCAAGAAATGTGACAAAATATCCAACATGCAATCATCTATCTAGACATGCTCCCTCCATGGAGTCTATAGTCTACGTATATGAAGTCCTGATTTTGTACAAACTCAAATATTCGTACAAAGTCATTGTAAGAATGTTTGTGACCTATAAGCATTAGCGCTCTTTCCTTGAAAATGACGTCGGGGTCTCAGAAAATGAAAAAAAAAAAAGGGGTTTCTGGGCGTTTTTTTTTTTTTTCTATTTTTGTCAAGTAGTCACTTTTTTTATTAGAAAGACAAAATGAAAATTTCTAAATGTAATCTTAAAATTTGGTTTATCCGTTTTGACAGTAAAAAAAAAAAAAAACACCTTGAGGTGCAATTTTAATTCTTATATTTTAAATCAGAAATCAATTCGCCACTACTCCCCCCCCCCCACACCCCCCCCCCCCACCCCCTTTTGTTTCTCAAAATAAAATCTAATGACCAAAACATACCCTGACCCTTGGCTACAGCTATTTTACATAAAGGCCAAAACAGCCAGTGATGACACAAACCATCTACAGATATAAACGCTTTAATCCCTGTTGATCCGCTAATCCTGTCAATCCATGCAAATAATTGGTATAAAATACAGTCATTCATCTTTCCATAGTAATCAGATATGACCCATTATGACATTCAAAGGCTCCGTAGTTACCATGGAAACACCATAATCTTCTACAACATTGTTTCACCAGTAAAACCCGTGGATCAATGACAGTACATGGACTCACTTCCTTTCACATTCAGTTAGCAATCTTTGCTGGACAAGTAACTTTTCCTTATTTTTTCTGTTTTCATATGATATAATTAACCTTGATTTGAGTTTTCATGAACATTTACATGATCTACAACATAAATATAAACAAAACACATGATTTACACCAATATATGCAAAACACAATTGATAATATGGAAAAGAGAGATAGAGAAACTGAGATAGACAGATGTGTATATATGTTTATATTTTTGTCTTTCTTTGTATTCATATGTTGAATCCTTATTGATAATGAATGTCTAAACTTTCATTAATGTTTATATACATATATGGCGGAGGCTTTTAAACTAGCCTGTCTAGGCTTTTTGCCTCTCCCTGCACCTTTACTTCACCCTGCACCTTTACTTTTATGACTTTCAGTCTTATTGTATGTCCAAAATGTCAATACATCAATAATCAAATCAAATAAAGAATATGTAGAGATAAAAATATATATATAGTGTAGGAACTGCCACTAAAATAGCAGTGGGTATTTATGGGTTAAAAATAGCCTGACCATGTACAGTAAATAAGGGGTGCTGAATGACTGAATTTTTGCCTTTATAAATAGCATAAATAAAAATGCCACAAAATACATCCATATTTCAGCATGGTTTTCTGCATCTATGTTCTGTTACAAAAATACAAATCTTCCATATCGGCAGCCACGTAGGAAACATGAGCATCCGTGTGCATATTGTGCATATGTAGGAGACGCACAAAGGCTGTGATCGAGCACAGACGAGCTGACGGATACGGAGATGGAAGGAGGATAAAAACAGGTGGGAGAGGGACGCTGGGGAACGTGAAGAAGATCCAGGCAGAAACACAGAGAAAAATACAAAAAAAAAAAAAAAAAAAAAAAAAAAAACAGACATGAAGCAACTGAGAGCCATCTGTGTGTTGCCATGGCCACGAGCAGAGGTGCGCGCGTTTATGTCGCGGGCATGAGAGAGAGAGTGTGAGTGTGTGGTTGTCACGGCAACGGGGCAGCCACTCACCTTGAGGTCTCGGTGCACAATATCATGCTGGTGGATATGATTGACACTCTCCAAGATTTGACTAATGCAATGACTATGGAGAGAGAGAGAGAGAGAGAGAGAGAGCAAGAGAGAGAGAGAGAGAGAGGACATCAGTCACTGCCCTTCATTACAAAAAACAAACACACATCACCTATTCTGCCTGGGATTTAAATATCAGTTGAATTCACAGATTTCCTTTTTATGACCAAACGTGAACATGAGCTGAATTGTAACGTTCCGACTGACTCTACAAGGACTGAAAATGACTGATTAAAAAAATAAATAATAATATATATGTATATATATATATATATATATATATTCAATTACAATTTCTTAAATTAAAGCATAATTTCTTTAACCCTTAAGAGTCTGAACATATTTAGACATTTTTTGCCTTCATATCACTTATCTAAACAAATGTTTATCATGACTTATCTTTTTTTTCAGCCTGACCTCACTTGTGTGACTGTACAGTTATTTTCCATTTGACATGTTTTAACAAACTAAACTTAAATTAAATAAAAATCATGCAATCTAAGTAGGAAAAAAAATTAATTTCTTTACTGTTTTTCACCAAAAATGAGTTGAATTAACCATTTTTCATAACTTCAAATGAATAGAAATTTTTTAAAATAATTTTAGCTTTGGTAAATAAAGTTCTATCCCAATATTTAAAGGAAATGCAGGTAATACACCTCAGACGTTCTTTGGAAAAACAATTCTCATGTATTTAAAAAACAATCTGGTATCAATATGATGGAAAAAACATGTTCAATCAACCATTTATACAACTAGAAACCTATAGAATATACTATTAAAACTATAGCATATATTATTAAAATTATATAACAATCAGGTGTCAAAATTTCACACAAATTACTTCATTTGCCATAAAACACAAATAAATTTCCATCTCTTCCTGCACTGATCGTATTGAGACTATCACCCAAAAATTTTGTTTTTATAGTGTCTGATAACTTTGGTTTTACATTAGTTTTCAACAGGAATGATTGGACAGTATTAGTTTTTTCATGTTCATACTAATGTAAATGCAGTTTCAGAGGCTCCGTCTGCTGTTAATGTCAGATTAAATCACATGTCACCAGTGCGTCCATGGGACCCTCAGTGTTAATTTCACTGCCATTCAACATTGGTTCCACTGTTGTTTCACACGGATACTTACTGTGACGCACACGCGCACACACGCGCACACACACACACACACACACACACACACACACACGCCAGGATCACCAAACTATATGGAGTGTAGCTCAGAAGAGACAAGGACAAAAAGGCAGATCATATCTATAAACTATATTTTCTACACTGGAACCATCACTTACTCCTTTACATTTGGAAGCTCTGACCCCAAACATTAAAACTTTTTTTTTTCTCCCCCTTTTTCAGTTGGATGTTGGTTCTATGTTCAGTTAGAAGGTGGATTCAAATGTGTTACTGACTGCAGTGTAAATGGTTCTAGTAGATGTCACTGGAATAGTTTGTTATTGTTCATATCACGGAACAAAACCTAAAAATGTCTTCTTCAATGTGTGCATTTAAAAGGTTGTACAAATCCAGTATAATGTAGATGCAACATTTTAAAAACAGATTTAACACATTGTAGATTTAACATTTTAAACATGTACATTTAACATAGGATTTAAATGGTAAACACACTGCACTTCTATAACAGTTTCTCCACCTTCATGGTATCCACAGTACTTTTCTAAATGACCCAGGTTGTACTGGACAAAATGTAAGTTCAGTGTCCAACAAAGACAGTTGAACACGCGAAGAGTCAAAGCCAGGATTTGAACTGACAACCCTTCAGTTTATTGGACGACCTGCTCTACCAATGAACCATATATGCTTGTTACACCAGTTTCAACTGTTAACTGTTTAATTTGTTATTATATTATATTCTTTCACTCTAAACGACACTATATTGTTTTTCTATTTACAGTTTCTTTTTCTCAAAACAACAAATCCATTTCTACACAGAAATCTGCTTTTGTTCACATACTCTTCCTGTAAAAACTATAATAGCTGTATTGGATTGAATTGCTAACAAAAAAAATCTTTTCAAATAAACAACTTTGCATTGTATTTCAATTTTCCAGTCATTTACAGCGGGTATATCAGCTCATACCAGGATTATAAAACCTGTGTGTTTGTAAAATTAACTGTGCTGCATGTGCTGGGATATCATGAGCACGATTCAATATCTCAGCCTCATGTTCATGTCGCATCTCTCGGGGGGGTCAGGGGGGTCAAAGGTCGGGATGAGCTAAAGCAAAGTGGGAGCAGGGCTTATTCCTAGTGTCTTGTGTGTGGCCAAAGCCCCCATGTGCTTTAACAAAGACCCTCTAATCCAATTGTACAACAGACAGTTAAGCTCCACGCCACACGGATGACAGAGAAAAGGAAGACAGAAGAGAAGCCACTGCACTGAAGTATCGACAAAAATAGTCCAATGTTCATCATGGACAGGTGGTCATTAACACAGAGTTCTGGGAGCAGTCACCACAAAAATTACACTGAGCCTTATTCAAAGGGTCATTACAATTATTTAATATTATCAAAACCATGTATGATATGGTGATAGAACGATATATTGTCTGGCTCAAAACTTTTGCCCAAATTTTTGTTTTTTCTTGTATTGTATCCGTTTTATATGACAGTTTTTATTCCTGTTTAATTCAGAATAAATGTTAATTCTGCTTCAACATGACCATGTAAACACCTAATTCCACTTGAAAATGATCATTCCGAATGTAACTTAATTCTGAACAAAGTCACTGGTTTATTCCAATCTTAATTCCGAATGCGATAATTCCTCAGACATGTAAACGATTATTTCGGCTTTAACATTATTCCTGTCGTTCTGCACATGTTTCTGGTCTTGTCACGAATGATGCCCAACTTTAGTTTGTTGATTCCTATGGTTAATTCGGTCGAGCTGCTGCTTCATCATTAACACAAAAATGAGAGTAGAAATCACATGTAGTATCTGTGCTTCCATGTTGTTTGTTGAAACAAATGCAAAGCAGGAAGTGGACACGATCGTTTTGTTCCGCTAGGCATCAGGCCATTCTGTCCAATCAGACCCCCCTGTACCCCCAGCTCTTAATGTGGCGCCTGCCCTGTGCACCTGTAGACAGCTGTGGCTCAGTTGGTACAACAGGTCGTCCAATGATCCAGGCTCTGACTGTCCACATTCAAAGTGTCCTTGGGCAAGACACTGAACCCTAAATTGCTCCAGTAGGTCTGGCAGTAGTCGCTTACTGGTGTGTGAGTGAATGTGAGGCCGATATGTGAAGCGCTTTGAGAACCTTCAAGGTGGAAAATACGCGATAGAAGTTCAGTCCGTTTAACATGTGGTGTCTGTATGTGTTGTGTAGAATGGTTCCATACCTGGCATCCGCCTCACTGTAGTACTCTCTGGCTACAATGTCCTCAAAAAGCTCTCCACCTGTCACCCTGGGGGGGAGGGAAAGAGACAGAGAGAGAGAGACAGAGAGAGACAGAGAGAGACAGAGAGAGACAGAGAGAGAGAGAGACAGAGAGAGACAGAGAGAGACAGAGAGAGAGAGAGAGAGAGAGAGAGGGAGAGAGAGAGAGAGAGAGGGAGAGGGAGAGAGAGAGGGAGAGAGAAAGAGAGAGAGGGAGAGAGAGAGAGAGAGAGAGAGAGAGGGAGAGAGAGAGAGGGAGAGGGAGAGAGGGAGAGGGAGAGAGAGAGAGGGAGAGAGAGAGAGGGAGAGAGAGAGGGAGAGAGAGAAAGATAATGCAGGATGCAGAATTATAAAAGCAAACTGAGGGATGTGAGATAATGTTCACATACAAAAAAATGTGTGTGTGTGTGTGTGTGTGTGTGTGTGTCCAGAAATACTTACAGGTCAAAGACCAGGTAATGAAATCCTTCCTCTGAAATGCTGTCATGGAGCCTTACTGTAAAAGAGCAGAGATGGAGAGAGTGGTTAGAAAGGACAGACAGACAGTGAGATGAGGGGACTGTCCAAGCATTTAAGGAGAAAACTGAGGTAGAGCAAAACCACTGACAACGAGCACACGGTCCTTCGTATGGAACATTTATTTATCATGTTGCACACTCTGAACTCCAGTGTTATTGGTCATATGTACATTTTGTCTCCTACTAAGCACAGACGCAGGCAGGAACATGACGATCCAAACTGACACACATGAGAGTGCATGTGCATCTGCTACTGACTAGGGATGTCCCCATTCCATCACGTGATTTCAGACCCGATTGGAAGTGATCACTACGTCCCGATCAGTGATCAGAAATAGGTGTTTTTCTATAAAAATATCTAGTATGAGGGTGCACCACAGTGTACTCCAGTTCATGCCAGAGTACGCCATGTACCCGAGTCCACTTCAGAAGCTGGTCCTGGATCCGGGCCGCTCGTACATCCATGCCCAGGTCCAGGCCTGATCCTCATCACCATTCCACCAACAAAAGTGAGAAAATCACCACCAAACCATAAACACCATGACTGTTGTCTCTGAAAAAGCCTCTGATCCCAACAGCACAGGTTGACCTAATGGACCAGAACCACTGGGTCCAGGTCCACCTTCTCTACAGAATCACTGGGTCTAGGTTCACAGGTTCTCCACAGCGCCACCTACTGTTTCAGAGCTGGAACACCAAGGCTGTGGTACGAGTGTGTGAACATATGAAACGGTAAATTGGTTTTGTCACCGATTGAATGTTCGTATTTGCCGTGTTGTTTTTTTGTTAATATCTGCTGTGTTTTGCTCATATTTGCACCGTTTTTTATATTTTTTTATCATATTTTTAGCTTTTTGGTAAATATTTGCTGTGTTTTGCTCATATTTGCACCGTTTTTTATATTTTTTTATCATATTTTTAGCTTTTTGGTAAATATTTGCTGTGTTTTGCTCATATTTGCACCGTTTTTTATATTTTTTGATCATATTTTTAGCTTTTTGGTAAATATTTGCTGTGTTTTGCTTGGGGAGGGGGGGTCCTAAAATTTGCTGATTTTTGTTGGTATTTTCTTTTTTTTTTTGTCTTGTGTGATCCAGCAAAATTAAATATTTCTGAACTAATATTGGATTTACCACTGTTTGTTTACACTCATTGCTTGCTATTGTGTGCTACGCTAGTTTAGTAGATATGTACTGTATTATAGAATTATGAAAACTTGCATTTCAATTTCAAATTTAAATTTAACACACCAGAATTGACTACCACTACAGCAAAACCCATTTGTATATTTCAGAACATTTGGTTATACAATGTGTAAATTCATACATGTGACCCACCACCACGAAACCAGGCATAAGTGTCTGGAAATCAAAACTGAGTTATCTGTGTAGATTGGTAGAGTGGAAACTAAGGTTTAAGATGGTGAAAAAATTATGTTTCTATCATAAGTAGAACCAAAGTTATGGTCATTTTAATATCCACATTTGGACACATTTTGCAATTTGCATATTTTTAGAAATTGTCCGTTAAAGTTTTGGACTGTTTTGGGGTAGGAAGTCCTTAGCAACGCATAATAATTCGTATCCGATTGACAAAAATTATTCACAGATGTTAAAGGACACTCTGATGGACATGTCACAGAAGTTTTATACATTATAATAATAGGACAGAATTGCAACGTATTATAATCATTTGGCTTACGCCATTGGACAGAACATTCAATATAGGCTTTTACCTCGTACCGAACACTTGGATGTTTACTCACGGAATGGAGATCGGTTTGTTCGGCGAAAAGAGGTGGAAGTCGTCTTTGTCTTTGCTCAGCAATCCCTGAACTTTTGTCGCCGCTTAAATAATTGACTCAATAAACACCTTTATTGATTGGATTTCAATGTAATGACCACAGGAACTGAACATAGAGGTGTTAAGGTACCGTTTTTTGATAAGGTGTAAACACAAATAAGAAATCGCCTTCCAGCCTAAATTTGGCTGTAGCTCTGAACGGCTCAGCGCGACTTATGCCTGGTTTCGTGGTGGCGGGTCACATATGTTCAGCAGTTCCTCAGAAATATACAGTAATTATAGAGATTTCCAATGCATTCCTATGCAAGTCTACACACCAGGAGGAGACGACATACAGTAAAGTCTGTTGTGCAGTCAAACAACTAAACTCATTTAGTGCTAATGATACTCAGTGTTAACGTGCATTAACTTAATTGGTTGTGGTCAGTGAGTCCAGTCCTGGATCACATATGAGCAGGGTCAGTCTGGTATAGCTACTGACCTCACATCAGTCAAAAAACAATAAACCATAATGTGCAGCGTACTTTTAATCCCCTTTGTCCAAATATAGTCTAGATTCTGCTACAAATCCTGCCCTATAATTTAGATTGGACCGTCTTTGTGTAACACAGGTGGACAGTGTATTTATTTATTATTATGTTTTAATCTTAGTATTTTTTTTTTGCTTTTATTACACTTTGTTCTGTTTTTATAGTAGTCTTTTTACTATTTTATTGTAGTTTTTTACATTTTATTGTACAGCACATTGTTGTTTAAATTTATGCACTATAAATGAAATACATTGGATGATTTATTACATATATTTATACTACAAAGGACTCAAATATTATAAATGCACAGGCAAACGGTCATTGGACCTGGATACCGATACGTCAAAGGTAGGGTTGAGTACAAAAAGTCGGTATAAGTATGGACCGGGGAAAACATTAACAGTAGTAACCAGACCAAAATCTAACATGAATTTCGTGCCACATACAATATATATGCAGATTTTTAATTATATCCTCTGTCTGCCATTAATAGAAGTGCACGCATGCAGCAGTGAATTAGACATCAACATGTCAAAAGCAAAAAGGTCTAACGTTTGGTTACAGTTCACAAGAAGATCCAGATTCTTTCATATGCTACATGTGTCCAAAGACATTTACATGCAAAGGCGGAATTACGTGTAATTTAATGAAGCACTTGACATTTACCTTAAAGCAGAAGCTGCACCATGTTTTTAAGCTTCCATGATGAGCTAAGTAGCCTAGCACTGAGCTAATAGCAGATCAGAAATAGAAATACCCAGTGTGAGAATGACAGACCCAAGTGATAAATCTTCTGACCAGCTACTGTGGTAATACTAGACCATGACAGTGACAACATGAGTCATTTTAATACAGACTACAAATATTACTAATTAAGTAGTGTATGTGAATTCATCAACTAGTGACGTGACATGTGGTGCTCTGGTGCTCATCAACGTTGTCTGGTCATTATTTTCTGTCCTCAATTTAAAAAAAAAAAAAAAAAAAAAAAAGCCATCCTGCATCAGTCATTCCACTGCACAAACTTTTTTGCATTGTAGTGTAGGTTATAAAGAGGAAACTTTGTGATCTCTTCATAGCATATCTTTAAAAATGATGTATTTTAACATCATCAATACAAGACAGAATTTAATAATATTAAACGCACAGCTCATTTCACACCAGTTTAGAACACAAAGCTGACGTGAGGTAATAGAACTTCTAGAGCTAGCAGCTAGAGACTGGGACAGCAAGTTGTCACCGTGACAACTCGACAGCGCGGTGGGTGAGTTGTGTTATCCATCTGACAGACCTACTGAAAATGAGGGGTGGGCTACAGCAAAAGGAGCTTGTGCAGAACTGACGCAGGCTGGTGGACATTGCATAAGGTTTTTTCCCACAATATTTAGCAGCAGAAGATCTTGTAATATCTAATGTTTTCTCTATGTGTGAAGCTTTAAAATCAGCTTTTAACAAAATATCGCTCAACTTCGCAGTGTGACTCGTGTTTAAAAAGAGATGCGAGCTCACCGCGGCGTATAAATGGTGTGTGTGAGTGAACAAAGCAACTGTTTTCTTTTCTCAGTGACAGACTTCAACCCATTAATGAGACTCGTTTTTTTAGGAATTTCACCGTCACTAGGTCTGACAGTTTATGAGTCTGTCAGACAGACTGGTTCAGTAAGTCATCGGTTCAATTTTGATGTTCAATCGTGTATGTCTCTGGTTGTAATTTTTTTTTTCTTCTTAAAGTACCGATTTAAATACTATTTAGGAACCAATACCATTTTGAAAGTACCAATTTGGTATCGATATCAAATGAAACCTGTTCGGTACCTATCCCAAGTCAAACTTCACCCATTTTCAATATTCTCCTGTTCGATGATAGGATGCACACACAGGATACATGTGGGACAGATACGTCAAGGTATTCATCAGATAATGTGATTATGTGGTTGAATGAACAAATGGATAATAAAAATATTATGAGACCCAGTGAGGGGTAAAAAAACAGAGGGGAAAAAGTAGGCAGGACTTACCAAGACCCTTACTGCACAATACTATGCCAATTACTAATACACCTTATATCAGGGGTGTCAAACTATGGTCCTCGAGGGCCGGTGTCCTGCATGTTTTAGATGTTTCCCTCTTCCATTACACACCGGCCCTCGAGGACTGGAGTTTGACACCTGTGTCTTATACACAGGTGTCACATTATATACACACACATTATATATACAAAGCCTGGGGCAATAAAAAAAAAATCATCTTCCTACGACACACCTAGGAACACCCCAGTAGCTTCCGAAGCACACACCCCATATGAACATGGCTACAGATAACGAGAGCAAGAACTTCATTCTGAGAGAAGAAGGGGGAAAAAAAAAAACATAGTATGCCGAGTAGTACGGAAGTGGTTTGTGTTTTCGGAGACAAACTGAACAAGTGACGACACGCAGTTGAGTTTTTCTGAAGCTCATTGAACAAAAGTAGCAGAACCTCCAGCCCAGTGGGAGAAATGACACCATTTAAAAATGGAACAACAGCAATACAACCAACAAACTATTAAAAAGCAGGTTAGTGTGGTGGAATCATTTAGCTTAAGGCACCATGTATGACTAGAAAGGATGCAAACGGATCACTAAGGGCGCTTTCACACAGCGTACTTGAGTATGCTACGTACACAAGTCCACTTTATTTGTCCATGTAAATGTTACCGTTCTTGAAGGTGGTCCTGGACCAGGGCCACCCGTACTCAAACATGGTACGATGTATGTGAATGTCATCTGTGCCAGTTAAGCAGCTGTGGCCATTTCATGCCAAATACATATAATGAATTTCCCATCACATTTTAAAAACCAAAAAGGAAAAAAATGTATTAAATGTTTGTATTCGATCCATACATTTTAAAAAATGTTAAAACCTTTAAGGATGAAACTTTATTAAAAATATAAATTAAATAAACAATTTAAAATTGCTGTCTTTTTATTCTAAGGGCAGAGCAAGATACATTTTGATAAGACATTACCCCAAACATCAAAGGGGAGGTTCCCCTCCAGTTAAACATGAGCGAGTCTAGAATGTCCAATTCTACACCTTGTAGAGAAAAGTTGATTGTGTCTGCATGAAAATGACAGTTTTCACTTTCACATATTTCATGCAGCTTATTACAATTATCCCATTCAGTTTGACATTTATCAATTATGTGGGAACAAAGTATAGGTTTAATATCAGGGACAGGGATTGTCATTCAGAAATCTCTTTATTCGGGGCTCTTTTGGCAGCACTCTGTGCCTTCTCATTACCACTCAGGCCCACGTGACCGAGGACCAAACAAAAATTAATGCCCAGGTTGAGTTTAGTTGAGTGATCCATTATTTTGGTAAACAGGGGGTGGTCAGTCTGTAAAAACTCCAATGTCTGAAGGCATGACCTAGAGTCTGTGCAAATCAAGGACTTTTGATTGGACTCTTCTATATATTTGAGACTTAAGAACAAAGCTTCTGCTGTAAAAATAGAGCACAGGTTTGGGATGCGCATTAAACATGATCTGTGCCCAAGACCCAAAGTGAACTCAACACCTGCAAATGGACGTCCATTCATAGTCTGTCCATCCATGGGAGTGGATCTGTCCTTCACTGTGGTTCTCCCCCAAGGTTCCTCCTTTCCCACTGTGCTTTTGGAGTTTTTCCTTCCTGAGAAGGAGGGTCTAAGGACAGGGGATGCCTGGAACATGATCCGTTTCTTTCATCTACTGTGTATTTCATTGATTGGTTTTTCAAATCAACTCTGTAAAGCCCTATGAGACAACCCTGTTGTGATTTGGAGCTCTACAAATAAAATTTAATTAAATCTAATCACCCTACTGAGTTCCTCTTTTCAATACCCTCTGATTATAAGTGTGATTAAATATTTGGACTAGAAATCAAACAAATACACAGATAAAAATAAATAAATAAATAAAAAATCAGTGAAAAGTGTATTTTTTTTACACCAAAAAACAGCTGGCACTTAAATTCCAGGACTGGCACTTAAATTCCATACATTATGAAATGAAAGCAAAACATATGTGCTCTCACCGTTTTCTTTTAATAGTAGGGGGGGGGGGTCTTATTTTAGGACACATCACCCAGTCATTATAGTGAGTGTGTGTGGTATTTGTGCATTTTTCTGTTTCAATTCAACAAACAATAATTGAAATAAAATTTGCCTTGTTGTCAGTATCATGATATATTTTAATGTGACTTCTATTGTTTTACCAGATTTTGGTCAATACACACTTCTATATAATATGAGAACACTGTTCATTTGCCTCCTACTACACCTGGGCAATATATCAATTTTATCAGTTGGAGTATTTTGTTTTTTGTTCCTCCTCTTTCTAAAGGCACTTCTGGATCCCCCCTCATGCTTCCAGAATACTGACCGAGCATTCACTTGTGCTGTAGAGTAACAGATCAAGTATTAACTTTGTCAGTTCCGGTTCGGTCACGGGATCCAATACCCACTTGGGCTAGTACCCCAGCTCCAGTAGTACCCCAGCTCCAGCCCACACATAGTTCATTACTATTGTACCAACGTTACATTTCCTTGTAAATGATGTTAGTGACTAAACAGTTTTCTGGTAAACTTTACATCCCAATATTGCTAATAAAATGCAAAATAAAATTTATTGTGAAAAAATTTGTATTTTATTTTTAACCTATATCACCCAGCCCTACCTTCTACATTGCAGGACCTGTAATGTGACTAGTGTGTAACACACACACACACACACACACACACACACACACACACACACACACACACACACACACACACACACACACACACACACACACACACACACACACACACACACACACACACACACACACACACACACACACACACACACACACACACACACACACACACACACACACACACACACACACACACACACACACACACACACACACACACACACACACACACACACACCCTTGTGGGACCAGGAACCTCACATGAAAAAGGAGGATTATATCCATACCCTGGATGACAATGTGAAAGCATGTGGTGGGACAGTGCAGCTTGGTCCTGACTGGACGTCCCAGCAGGACAATGAGCACAAACAATCCACCGTGGTAGTGAAGCAGCAGTTCAAGGACATGAGCCTGGACAAAGTCATGACCCAAATCCCCTAGAGAGCATGTGTGGAGGGAGCTGAAGACTAGAGTGATGTTAGGGGAACATCCAACCAGACCCAGATGGAGGTGTTGGCCTGGAGAAGACTGGACCAACAGATCATACAGATTTTGTATGTTTTTTTTATCATGATTTGGATATTTGTGTTTTCTGTATTTTTTTAATAGGTTTTGGATTTTTCAGAGCTTTTTGCCATTTGTCTTTTTGATTTCTTAATGTATTTTTGTGCATTGTGTGGGAAATTCAAGTATAAAAAAAAAACAAGAGACAAAAGGCAACCAAAGTATTTTGATCAAGTTTTCTTTTCAACGAAGGATTTCTATCTTAAAATACCACATTGGTGCAAAGCATTTGGGGAAGCATTGGAGATTCTGCTAGCACTAGGCTAATGCTAGCACTAGGTCAGTGCAACATCCAGCTTACACAAACACATTCAGTTTACTTCTTGAGTCTGCACGTGAAAAATTAAACGATTCCAATGAATTGAAACATTTTAATCAATCATGAATGATCAAAATCAATCCCAAGCAACCCTGTGATTAATCAGATTAAACATTTTAGTCATTTGACAGTACTATTAGGAAGAGATACTGGACTAAGGAAACCTAGGGTATGGATAATGACAGGGTTTTAATATTTTTTTTTTTAATTCATGTATAAAATACCTCTGAAATTAAACTAAAATTTCACTCTATTCTTTCCCTTATGTGTAATGATTTTTCATTGACCCGATATATCAGACCAATATTTCATTTTTGTATCGGAGGAGAAAAGGGAGAAAAGAAAAAAAAAAAGGTCAAAAAGAAAAGGGGGGACAAAAAAGGATGAAAAGGGGAAGTAATGACAAAAAAGGGAAAAAGAAAAAAAGATTTTTAAAAAATGGGGTAAAGAAAAGAAAAAAGGAAAAGAGATAAAAGATCAGAAAAAGAAAAAAGAGAAGGTGCCAGTTATTAGTTTAACTGTCACTAGGTTTATTTTGTAATTCTGAGTAAAAGAAGATTTTCTGACATTTGTTTTCATTTGACAAAGGGAAAATAAAAAATAAATAAATAAAATAAAATCACTATCGGCTCCAAATATCAGTGGCCTGTTTGGTCATTGGTTAAGGCAGATGTAAAAGAAAATCAGTATCGGCCCCTAAAAAACCCATATCTGTTGATCACTACTTATGTGTTATCTGTAAGTGACAAACCAACTGGACAAAAGTCATTCATTTCATCAAAAAATAAATAAATCAAAATTCATAATTTTGAGTACCACCAAATATATTCAGAATTTCATTTTTATTTATTCTTTTATTTGAAACAAAAGGGGAGATTATTGCAAACTGCTGTAGTGATGAATTGATTTTTGTTTTGTTTTTTCAGTGCTTCCCACAGCACACCCAGAGGCTGGGCGGTAAACCACCACTTCATTACAGATGGTATTCAACAGGCATCTAAATGGATGCGGTGTCTCAGATGCCTTTTATGTGGCTAGCCATTACTTAAAAGTTCAATCTGTAATAGAGTAAGTGTACAATGTTGACTGATGTGTTGGCTTGAATCGTACAAACCTGCCCACTCTCAGACAACTGTGGCCATTTATTCTGTCCCCAAGCCTCCATGCTGAGCCGCGTTTCCATTCATATCGGTTCTACCCAATTCTACTTGCTTTGGTCCGTTTTCACTACGTAAAATGACCTGGTCCCGTGGTATCAGTTCCTAGATTTTTGGCATCTACTCCACTGAGGTCCTAAGTGATACTATAACGTGACGTGTAAAGAGCATACACATTGATTGGTGAAGTTGCCTTTGTGTCATTGGGTTATCAACGTGCGACCCACCGTTTAAAAAAACTGAACAAAAAACTGTAGATTTGGAGTTACATTAAACAGGGCGATCAGTTAAATTCAGTCCAACGTAATGATGTCGGTAAACAAAACAAAACAAAACCATGGTCAGTCATGGAGGCTGAGACATTTCTGACAGAAAAAAAAAAGCCAGCGCAACCTTGTGTGGACGTCTAAGTACAATAGTATATGTATGCAAATGCTCTCAAGGAATAGTACATGATCCCCCGAGTAGAATTGAGTAGAGCTGATACCATGTTGAGGAAACACAGCTTCAGTGATCAACCCATATTGGAGCGAATAGCAATTTTTTTTTTTTTTAATTTACTTACATCAGCCTTAGCTGATGACTGATACTGACTGTTAATATTTCTAAGCTGATATTTGGAGCCAATACCATCTTTTCAGTGTCAAATGAAAAGAAAATGTCAGTAAATCTTCTTTAATTACAATTAGAAACTGAAAAATGTGACAGTAATCAGATTAATCAGATATGTTCAGTCATTCAACAGACTGACACATTCAGAAAATCCTTCCTCCCACAAGCCATCGCACTGTTCAATAAATCATAATCACATTTTATTTCCAATTTTCACTATGCACTTCCTGTAAATAATAATATTGTAATTGCATTCATTACTACTTTGCACTATTAATTTAATCTGCATTGACACTTTAATACAACATTGCACCTTACCGTCCGTTTTACTTGTATGTGAATGAAGGAATTCCCCAATTGTGGGATCAATAATGTACTTTTCTGCTGCAGATAATGGGTTAAATGTGTTAACCTTTTAAATCAGATTAATCATAATAGATTAAGCTGTGTTAACACTTTAATTTCAGCACCTCTAAAATTTGAAGTGAATCTGACCACTAGTTTTGACAGAGAAGGTGTTTGAAGAAATTGCCAATGGAGATAAACGCCAACAAACACAAAAAAACAAATACAGACGCAAAGACGGACACAGTGCAGTCACAAAAGCTCACAGACTGAGCTACAAAAATTCACGCTCTAAAGGAGATAGTTTTGTGCTGGTGACGGTTGATTATTAATAGAAAGAGAGCTTGATCAACAACACATGGAAAAAGGGAAAGTAATGAGCTAAAATCAGCAGTAGGCATCATGTTATTATTGTCATGTAGCAAACATCATGGCCCCACTGTCAATGGAACTAAACACAACAAAAGGACACTACAGGGCTTGGACAGCAGCGACTGGATGGTGAAAGACGAGTCTGAGCTTGGGCTTAGGTTTAGTGTCAGGGAAGCTGTAGCTGTCGTTATGTAAAATGAATATCAGTTGTATAATAAGATGAAGTAGGATGGCCCTGCAGCAAGAAACAAGAACGACTGCTCTTCCCTCATCCTCCCATGTTCTTGCTCTCCCTCCATCTGTCTCCTACTCCTCCTGCCTTCCTCTCTCCATCTGTCTCTTTTTGTGGCCTCTTTTGTCGAAAGTTTGAATGCAGAAGGTGCCAAAATATGTAAGAAAGAGCAAAAGTGACAAGGGGGAGAAAGAAAGAGAAAGAGAGAGAGAGAGAGAGAGAGAGAGAGAGAGAGAGAGAGAGAGAGAGAATGAAAAATCTATACAGTGAGGGGAAGAGAACCAAAAAAGTAGGCAAGGGGTGAATCAGTGCCTGAGGGAGGCGAAGGAAAAACTAGGACATGAGAAAAAGAGGAAAGGTGTCATTGATTTTGTCACCCCCCCCCCCCTTTTCTGTCCTTTAACATTACCTCCCTTGGACGTCTCCCTAAGAGCTGCACGATGTGTAGAGCAGTGAGATCACGATGATGGAGATGAGCAAAAACAACAATTACCAGAGCACCAGCAATAATGAACACGTTTAACAGTGGATTTCTGTTTCATCACCCATCGCACATCAGCCCTGCTAGTCTTCCAGACACCGAACCCTCTGACCTTTCATTCTGAGTCGGCCTTAATAGGTCAACGCATGTGTAAACAGGGAGGGGTACTATTAAAATGGACTTCAGATTGTCCACGATATGTCCTTATGGATGTTTCAATCTGTGGTATTTTTTATCTGGCAAATGTTCCAATTGAAGCACCATGGTACGGTTGAGTACCAAAAGTTGCTACGTGTATGGAACAGGAGAAAACACTAACATTAGTAACTGGACCCAAATCCAATGTTAAGTTGGGGTGGCTGTGGCTCAGTTGGTAGAACAGGTCGTCCAATGACTGAAGGGTCGGCAATTCGCGCCCCAGCTCTGGTTGTCCACATGTCGAGGTGTCCTTGGGCAAGACACTGAACCCTAACTTAGGGTTCAGTGGTCTATGAGTGTGTGTGTGAATGGGTGAATGTGAGGCTAATGTAAATTGCTCTGAGCACCATGAAGGCGGAAAAGCGCTACATAAGTGCAGTTCATTTACCATTTAATTTGGGTACCACACAAATATGCAGCTGTTTAATTACACCCTCTGTCCACTGTTAAAGGCAACGTGCACAGGCAGCAGCGCCAACATGTCATAAGGTCAAAAGGTGGGAAGTGTGGTTACATTTCACAAGACAGATTCTTCCATATGGAGCAGGTGCCTAAAGACATTCACAGCAAATGCGGGAATAAGTCTAATTTAATGAAGCACTGAGGTGTTTACCTTAAAGCAGGAGCGTGCACCATGTTTGAAAGCCTCCATGATGAGCCAAGTAGGCCTAGCACCGTGCTAGTAGCAGATCAGAAAGTAGGCCTAGCACCGTGCTAGTAGCAGATCAGAAAGTAGGCCTAGCACCGTGCTAGTAGCAGATCAGAAAGTAGGCCTAGCACCGTGCTAGTAGCATGTCATAAATGGAAAAATCCATCATGGGAATGCCACACCCAAGTGATAAATATTCAGACTAGCTATTGTAAATACTAGACCATGACAGTGCCAGCGTTTCTTCTTTATGAGAGTAATTTTAATGCAAATCATAAATATTGTAACCAGTGCATGAGAATTCCTCAGCTAGTTACACAACATATGGTGCCAGCTTAATCAGTTGTAGCAGAGATGCAGTCTCGCAGTTTGTGCGTTTGTCAGGCAGATTGGTTCGATAGGTATTCAGTTAAATTTTGATGCAATGGTTCAACCGTGTATGTCTCTGGTCGCAATTTAAAATGAGTGAGATTTATTCTTCATAAAGTACCGATTTAAATACGGTTTAGGATCCAGTACAGTTTTCACAGTACCGATGTGATATTGTTGGATGAAACCCTTTCAATATCCAACCGACAGTTTATGTATCAAACGATCAAGATGAAGCACTGTGGTAGCCTAGCCGCACTCAACGCCCCCTGTGGCAGCAAATCTAATTTGCTACCGTAGACGGTTTAGTTATCCTCATGGTAACTTTTCCCTAGATTTCTCTGAAACAGGCCGACGATGAAGTATAGAGTCAAGGGGATGGCGTAACAAGAGCTGTGACGATTTGGAGAGAAACAACCGGAAGCAACCATAGGAAAACAACAAAAACAGCGATAGATGGCTACCGAATGGGTGGCGATTTCCTTTAATCAAAGATGAGTGAAGAATGTGAGAAAACGTCAGCAATCTTTAAATTCTTTTTAGAAAAGAGACAACAGTCGTTAAACTCCATCATCCCCAAGTTTGTTTAGTCATTCATAACTTTTTCCGGACTCCTCCGTGAAATTTCCAGCGTTTTAACTACGTCATGCTAAAGATTACGCTGATTGGTTGTAGTACCGTCCTATTGCATACAAAGGAATTTGAAAGACAACATTTTAGCCCCACCTTCCCTGACTATGACGCATTCCTATACCCATATATAGAATGAATGGGGATAGCGCAGCTGGGCTAGCACTGTGGTTATGTTCATGTCAAATGTTCAAACTGAACAATATGAAAAATATCAGCTGTGAATACACTTCAATGCAATCAATATTGATGCAAAATATTTACAAAATTCTCCCTAATCTTGTCACCTAAAATTTCAGGTTGCTTTGTTTAATGTTTGTAGTTAAGACACACGTGAAACTTAATTCAAAGCCTTTTTTCTGGTCAGGAACTGCTCAGAAACTTACCAATGTTGGGGTGTTTTAGGAGACGGCAAATGCGAGCTTCTCTCTCGAGCTTCTGATGATCTGAGGAAGAGAAAAGTCACGTCAGTGAAATTCCATGTAAATGTAAACGTCACCTTCAAAAAAGGAACATTTAATGCAACATCCTTTTTTTATATATCATCTTGGCCTATATTTTACACAATAACTAACCATTTTGTCATAAATATATTGGAAAAAAATTTTGTGTAATTGATTTTAAATAGTTAAACTGAAACTACTACAGCAGACATTCATGCTGAAATCAAAACAACACAGCAGCCATCTTAAATCTGATTGAAGAACTTAAAGGAAGTTTTAACTACTAATTCAGAGGGGTTTTGTATGAGAAAAAGGCTTATAATGTTTAAATTATTTTCCAGAACAGATGCTATGTGTATTTCATCCATAACTGAATTATGTCGCATCCATAATAACAGTGATTTTCTTTCCAAGACTAAATAAAACACAAAATATGTCAAACTAATCTTTTTTTATGTTCAACTTGGGCCTGTTTATCAAATGAAAATCTGCATTTTGATAGTAGTTCACACAGTTCCATGAAAGTGTGTCGTCACCTCAGAAAAGTTGTTGGTTTCCCGTCACATCCATAACACGTCTTTTTATTGCAATTTTCTTGTGCTCTAAATGTACTATGATTTATTGTTTTTTTTTATCACTTGTTCAATATGGGATTCCCTTAAACTATGCAACATCTATTTAGGTACCGGTAGAGAATTAAAAAGGAACTGGGTCATTTGTTGCCATTTTCAGTTCAAAGTTTATGTCCATAATGTTGGTATTGCTCTTCAATTACACTTCCAAGTGCAACAAGGGTCAAATTAAGAAGACAGCAGAGTCAAAAATTATCAGAAGGACCTTGGACTGAAATACATCTATTTGGAGACAATCCAGCTGCTGGATCTGATGTGAATAGATGTACCAATTATTCTTTATAATGTACATCACACATTCATTCACTCTTATTCATGTGAAATATAATCAGTCAAAATGACCTCATGTACTGTTTGCACCATTCTCTTTGCCCAATTTTGTAAAGTTATAGCATTATATAAATCCAAATTACATCAAGTTGAAACTGTAACTTGAATGTACTCATAAGTGATGGTGGGTTAGTGTCATTGACAGTAGAAGCTGTGTAATGTCAGAAAGTGTCATCTTCAATCCGTCAACAACATGTACAAGAAATACAAACACACAACAGCAAAAAAGCACCACTTATAGTCTTAGGCTTTATTTCATCAGAACCATCAGTGTTAGAACCATAAAGGGAGGCAGAACTACTACCCAGAGTTAGTCATAAATGCCAATTTATATTTTATTGAGCATAAACAAAGCCTCAAGTCCACTATGGATGTCATATGAAAACATGAAAAGGGCCACCCAGTCAACTAAACAAAAGTTGACAATGGCTGATGAATATTGAGATTCACAGGTGGACTGACGGAGTCATGTGACAGAAGTACCAGTGTTACAGAGTCCTGTACGGTCCACTTTACACACCTGCTCGTACCCGCATTCATCAGACCCATTATTAAAGGCAGTGTCTGTTTATTGACTGACTTTTAAGTAAACGGTAAATGGACTGCACTTCTATAGCACGTTTCCACCTTGAAGGTGCTCAAAGCACTTCACATATTGGCCACACACACACACACACACACACACACACACACACACACACACGGTGCTGCTAGACCTACTGGGAGCAATTTTAGAGTTCAATGTCTTGCCCAATGACACTTCAACATGCGGACAGTTGGAGTCAGGACTCGAACTGCCAACCCTTCAATCATTGGACGACCCACTGTACTAGCTGAGCTGCTGCTGTCCTTTTATATTTTATAAAGTCCTTTTAAGGGCAGATATAAAGTTCCTTCAAAATAAAACAGACCAGCAGTGTGGCTCAACCACCGATCCACAGTTTCATACACGAATCTGCTTTCATTTTTTCCACTTCCTGTTTCACACACTTTTGCTTAACATTACCTGTGCCTGTGCCCCTGAATTTTATTTTTTAACCCGTCTCCTAAATGTTTTTGCGGTTCAGCCCGTTGGATACCAGACCTGGTAAAGGATTGCGTGGTGTTGTATTTAGTGTAATAGTGAACAGTGGTGTATTCAGTGTAATGAATACATGCTTAATACATGTCTACTATGAGCAAGAAATATAGGATGATAGAGGTGGGTGATATGAACCAAAAATGGTAATACAAGGTATATAGCTCAATATATAATTTTTCCATAAAGTATTATCAAAAAGACAGTTCTAGGTCAAATCCACAGGTGCCAGCTGCTGCGTAGGTACTTATACGTATATACACAGTATATATAAATAATACTAATATACACATGACTCCCATTTGAACGTTTCCATCCCATAGTTAATCCACAGGGTTTAAATCTGATGTTGGTTCACCCTTTGCAACTCGAACAGCTTCAACAGGTTTACCAAAATTCAGGAGTGCATTTCGAGGAATTTAGGACCATTTGGACAACAGATGTAAATTAGCCATTGTGCTATAATCTGATACATTTACATATATGTATGCATGTTCATTAATGTCCATTGTCCAACAAAATGTATCCTCTGCATTTAATCCATCCTTTCTTTTGACGTTGTTGGGGCGACTGGTAACCTGGTGCCCAACCTCCCGCTGGTTGGGAATCGAAAGTCAGTATAGGTATGGAACCGGGGTACACATTAACAGTAGTAACCAGACCGAAATCTAACATGAATTTTGGGACATTCGCAGCTGTTTTTTAATTAAGCCCTCCATCCACTTTTAACGGCAGCTCACACACACGGCAGTGCAGACGACATCAACACGTCAAAGGCAGAAACGTGCAGTTAAAGTTCACAAGTTCACTTCAATATGGAACATGTGTCTCAAGACATTTACATGCATAGGCTGGAATATGTCTGATTTAATGAAGCACTTGGTGGCACACAGTGTTTACCTTAAAGCAGAAGATACACTATCTAAAGCCTCTGTGAAGAACAAAGTAGCACTAGCCTAGCACTGAGCTAATAGCACAGGCCTAGGACTGAGCTAATAGCATCAGAGTGGGAATGAGAAACCAAAGTGATAAAGCTGTAGATCATCTACTATGGAGATATTAGGCCATGACAGTGACAGCGAGTACTTTTAATACCAAATACAAATAACTAACTGATGTTTGGGAATTTCTCAACTAGTGATATGGCATGTGGTGCTAGCTTAATAATAATAAATAATAATAATACGTTAACAAGTTGTAGCAGATGGATCTCACAGTTTATGTGTTTGTCAGACTGGTTCAGCAAGTCATTAATTAAATATTGATGTTACGGTTCAATCGTGTACATCTCTGGTAGTAATTAAAATGTTATTTCTAAAGTGCCAATTTAAATACAGTTTAAGAACCTATACCGTTTTGGAAGTACCGGTTTGGTATCTGTATTGAACTAAACCCTTTCAGTACCCAACCCTAGCTCAAAACCTAACCCTGGCTTTTAGTCTTAGCTGTGGAAAAGCTGGAACACCCACAAATACTTCTGACACACCATACATTTTACAAAAAAGAAAAAAAAATCATCACCACTGTCACATTAGACTTATCAATCACACACACACACACACACACACACAGTTACAGAACACTGCAATGTCATACTAAACCCTACGGATCAAGAATGGGATGTCTAGTTCATATGCAAGTAGAGGGAGATGAGAGAATACTTTTGGCAATAAAATGTATTTCCAAATCCTGAGATATCACCCGGTACTACAGTATGCCTCTTGAGACCAAAATAAATAAGGTTACTTTCCCCAGAACAATGCTGTGTTAGCACAAGTAAAGACCACAAAATCCAAAAACACACAAACCACATCTACACCAGGATCCTGGTCTGAGGATGGATCCTGTAGCATCAAGACTGTACACGGACGTTCATTTGTAGGGACACAAAGCAAATGACAGAACCACAGTCAAAATCCTGCTCCTTCCCTCTAATGATTTACTGATGAGTGAAGGGAAAAGATGGGGAAAAAGAAGAGGTAAAAAAGGACAAATAAAAAAGATAAAAGGAAAAACCCACCCACCAGATCCCAGTCCCGGGGCAGCATCCCCCTCAACCTCCCCTTTGCCGCCGGGTCTAAGCTGGGCCAAGCCCCGGACATGGGGACCAGGGTACAAGGCCAGCTTCGAATGGACTCGCCCAGGCTGTTGTTGCCGGTACGGGGCCGAAGCGCAACCTAACGAAAACGTTGGACACATCGCTGCACCCCGACATGTGCCAGGCCGTGCTATTCCTCGTCAATGGACAGTCTGGATCTTGCTCACTCGTTGGGGAAAACCGGGAATGCTCAAATCCATAAAGATATGCTATGGAGTGATCACAAAGCTTCCTCTTTATAGTCTACACTACAATGCTGAAGAGTTTCTGAAGTGGAATGACTGATGTAGGATTTTTTGTTTGTTTTGGTTTTTTTTAAACCGGTGACAGAAAATTATCCAGCAACACCGATGCGGTCAACCATCGGTCAAACGGTCAACATCCGTAATTGACACCAACTGACAGTTACTTACAATGGGCCGTAACACCATGTTTAGCCTATAGGTTGAATTGATGTAGGCTATACCTACATTAAAAGTACAGTAATGTGATATGCAGACAATAGGTCATGAAGCCAGGGTGTATTTAAGTCAATAATTTGATCATGGTAATTTTATGATGTTTGGATCAGTCATGTCATTACGTTACAGTCCAGGCCTGTGTGTGGATCATTTATTTATGTATGTAGACATTGACTGACTGTTCATGCCAGTTCTTAAGTATTAAAAAATAAGAAGTTTGTAAGAAATGGCATTGCTCTTGTGAAAATATTGAGGAATTTCACTTACGATAAATCTTAGGAAGATCTTTTTTTTTCCATTAAGAATCTTCATAAGAATTATCTTAAGAAAAGTTTTGTGAATCCGGCCCCAGATCACTACTATGGTGACGTCACACAGAAGCAGATTCACTCAAGATATGCTTTTTTTTCCCCACCAGTGAAGCAACACATTCCATGTTGAACTCACCTTAGTCACCTCACAGTTGAGTATCACCTTACCCAGCTGTTCTTTACAAGTGAAATAAAGGCTGTTATCACTAAAAGCTGATGACTTTAAAAACACTAGAACATCCTCTGAACACCTTTACATCGACAGCTGGGGATGGGGTGGGACATAGAATACACAAACCTTTGTTTATTACGTGGTCCCCATTTTAGATTATGTAAATCAACAGTAGTGATCAACCAATACGGAATTTCTTTGGGCGGATAAAGACACCCCCCCCCCCCCCCCCCCCCCCCCCGCATTCCTTAGCCGTCGACAAATACTGGTCACAGATATTTGTGATTTTTTTTTTTTGTCAAATGATTTAAAAAAACGTCTTCTTTACTTCCAATTAGAAAGTAAAAATTGTGACAGTTAAAACTGAAAAAAAAAAACAATCACCTTTTTTTCTCCGTTGTTTCTTCTTCTCTTCCCCATTTTTGTTACTACCCCCCCTTTAGCCTTTTTTTCCCTTTTTGTTTTCTCCATTTCCCCTTTTGTCATATATGCTCTTTTTTACTTTTATTTCCTTATTTCCTTCCTTTCTCCCCCTCTATTTTTTTCCCTTCACCTGTCAGTAAATAACGGGATGGAAAAAAACATATGGGCCAACGTAACAGACAGATACAAGGGGAAAAAACGAAGATATCGGCTCAATATATCGTCTGACCAATATATCAAGTACGAGTATTGAGTGTGTCCGAATGAGTCTGAGAAAACTTATTAGAATGCCTTCTACCAGATCTAACAGATATAGATGTATAAAGAAACAAATATAGGTATCCAAAGTGATCTGGCATATTCATTGAAAATTAACATTTTGACAAATACCATGACATTTTCTCCAGAGGAAGACTATTTCCCATGATCACACAAGCTCCTCACTGGAGCCAGACCACCTCAACAAACCCAGAAACCACAGGAGTGGGGAGTGCATAAAAAAATACACCAACTATTCATTGACTTCAATTAAGAAATGAGTTAAACTGGGCGATTTATTGAGATTTCCAATATCTCGAGATGTTTTCTGAAATCAAGAAAGAATTTGGCATATCGACTATCTCGAGATAATGCTCTAAATGAATACAATTTCACCACGCTACCTTTTCCCCCCTTTCACTGTGCTGTGGAGTTGTCCGCCCCGCCTCTTTCTGGCGTTTGTTCCCCTCAAAGGCACTGGTTCCCCCTCCCCTTGCGTGTAAGTGGCGTGTGTGTTTGTTGATAAGTCATTCAACATGGCGGCGCCCACAGAAGCAGGCGTGACAGAATTTGTACCAAAGAAAAGAACGGCTCCATTATATGATAATATTTCACATTTAAACCTTCGGATGAGGAGCAGAAAGAGGTATTTTGCAAAGAATGCAAAAAATTGGTGCCAACCAAATCAAAGCGCACTACGAACCTCTTCAACCATTTACACATAGCTGCCAACACTTTTTCCCGGAGTCTCCCGAATTTCAAACCCATCTACCACTCCCTTCCCGTTTTGTATTTTTTCCCAGTAATCTCCCATAATTTATTCAGACTGAATGTCAGAAACAAAATCCTAAGAAATATTTTACACTTTCTTTTTTAGTAAAGGTTTGACATTGTACACCTTGTTATAATGATGGTTTGTTTTGTTTTTATGAATGTCTGTCTGTAACTAATGTATCACTGCCCATCTTGGCCAGGACACTCTTGGAAAGGAGATTTTTAATTTCAATGAGGTTTTCCTGGTTAAATAAATGTTAAATAAATAAAATATTGTTTGGCTGACGGAGATCATGTATGGAACGTATAGCCTCCACGTCATTTGTTGATTATTTGACAACTGAGATATGTAGTTGATCTGTACGTAGTAGAGCTGGGCAAAAAAATCGATTTAGATTTAAAATCGAGTTTTATGGCAAAATCGATTCATATTTTAGGAAAATCGTGCAATCTGATTTTCCCCACTTTTTTTCCACGTAAAAAGAAAACCATGAACCACGCTTCTTTCCGTAGTGTGTCACCCCAGGCCCCGCCTACGAGCGGTAAGACCAATCTGTTCACACATCTGAAGCGAAAGCAGAACTCTGCAAGTACTTCCTCAAAATGTTCAACAAACACTGAAAGCTTTTCTCGCGGCACACCTTATCAGAGTCCTGCTCGGTTCTGATTTTGACATAACGCAACCACCCGTACCCATCATGTTTAAACTCGTATCCGACCCGTTTTCCGACGAAAAAAAAAAATCCGCATCCGAACCGACCCGCTATAAATGAACCCGATATCCGACCCGGACCCGAAAGAAAATGTCAGATAGCCAAACTTAAATACAAACATTTATTGCCATGAATATACTGAACAGTGACATAGCCAAGGCAGAGCCAAATAAAAATGTTGTTAACCTTTTAGCCTATGAACCGCAAATTAGACCCGCGATCACCCACGTCCGACCGGAACCGAACCCGTATCCGACACAGCACAACATTTTTCACCCGTTTAGTGAAAATTTGCGGTTCACCCACGGGTACCCGAACCCGTGCAGGACTCTGAACCTTATGATTAACATGGAGCCCGATGGGGAGTGATAACAGACGCAATAACATCATATATCCAAAATATTGGTAACATGTTCAGGTTTATTGAAGTAGCTTGATTGATAATTAGGTTTTGTTTTATTTTGTCCTTACAAAGTAAAAATGTTACTAGTTTTCTTTTTATCTTACTTTTGCACTACTACGTTTTTTGCAATGTTTTTCATATAATATGAGTATTAATGTATATTGTTTTAGTTGTTAAAATATTTTAAGCTTTCTTTTTTTCAACAAAATGTATCTTTTACACTATTTTTTTTGCACTGTTTTTCCTGTAACAGTGGTGGATATGTCTCGACTTACTACAGTTCATGTAGGCAAAGTCTCAGGTTGCAGTTGCACCTTTTGCACAACTGATTTATTATTTACAGTTATTTGTAGAAGTATTTTTGTTTTACATGTTATTTAATTTAAAAAAAAAGAAGACGAAAGAAACCATGTTTCTAGTGTTTTCATTTTCATTTAGCCCACGTGGGAAAAAAAATCTCATCGTGAATCGAGTTTTTTGGGAAAAAAATCGGAGATTTTTTTAAAAGAGAAAATCGCCCAGCCCTAGTACGTAGGTTGAAACTTTCCCCCCCAGACTCTCTCACACACACACACACGATGGCAGCTTAGTTTTAATGTAAGAAAGCACAAAACATTAATATGTTTTGAGATTCTCAGTCAAGTTAAATCCAACCATGGTATACATCTCTTACTGTGTGTGATTAAAGTGAGAATGAAATAAAGTTGTGTTGTTCGCCCCATCGGGGAATATTTTTCTGATAGTAACTCGTGTTCCATGTATTATCCCGCTTATTCTACGGGTTATTACAGTTTTTTTTACTGTCACTACTCTAACAGACTAGTGTTGTGAAATAGGCGGGGCAGACAGAAGGGGGGTGCAGAGAGTTTTAGGCAGAGAAAAGAGAAAGACGGATGTATACAGTCAGGTCGGCGACCGGAGCAGGTGTTGTCCCGTTCCTGCAAATAAATACTGAAAACCAAGCTCACTGAAACCGCTCCTTGTTTTCTAAAAACCAGCATAGAGGAGTTAACCGAGGGGTAAAATACTTACTTCGGCCCTGGAGATTCTGTACCAGATGAGGACGGATATTTCCCGTGATTTCCTGACTACGGTCAAGATAACATCAGCATAGGTTAACATTGGATAAGCTAGCAGTTACAACGAAGCTAATATTTACTTTAAAAGTGGCCAAACTACCTGCGGAGTGATATGGTTCAGTGAATCTGAAGTGACCGTTGCCATGGGCAGTGGGCGTTAACAGCGCAGTGGGCGGTTATCGAAAAAACTCTGTAGAATAAACAACAATAAAGAACTGTCTACCCTCAGATTTATGTTTGCAATTAAAATAAGGCGATATTCCTTGGTTCTTTCCCTGATTTGATCATAAAATGGTGCCCAAGCACTTTGTTACAAGTACCCTTCTACCTGTAGTACCCGTCTTCCTCTAGGCACTTGGCTACCTACGTCTAACATCTAATTTCAAAGATTATGATGTGTTCAGTGACACACAGAGCACATCACAATCATTCTGAACCAGCTTGGAGTGAGGCATTGGTAACAAGACTGAAAAATGAGCAACGACCAAGAAAAATAAATGGTTGGTGCCAGAAAGAAAAGCAACATCAGTTATGTGGAATTATTTTTGGCTACAAAAAGGATGACACTGCAATGTATGTCCTGTGTCAACTACTAATCTTTTTGACCATTTGTGTCAGCACCGCACTTTACTCTTTTTTTTCATATCGCAATACACATCGCAGGAGAAAAAATGTATACAATTATTATTATTATTTTTTTTTAATCGCAGTCTCAGTTTTTTCTAATACTGTGCTGCCGTATCCCATATCTACCTTAGTGGAACTTTTTGTTTTTTACCTCCATGAATTATGTTTTACTGTCTGTTTGTCTTTCTGTCCGTTTGTGAGCAAGATAACTCAAGAAGTTATGGACGGATTTCGATGAAACTTTCAGAGATGATTGATAATGCGTCAAGGAAGAAACCATTACATTTTGAGCTATAGAGGTCAAAGGTCACAGAATATCAACAGCTAAAACACATAAGTGGTGTCCTCTCAGAATCCAGATGAGATAGTGTCATGCGTTTTTTTTGCATTCACTTCTCCTTACCTTCAGAAATCAGAAGAGATGGGCTCGATGATGTCACGCTTTGACGTCATATGACATCAAGCGAATGGTATATTTGCAAAATATTTTAACTTTACCTTAAAGCAGGGTTATTGACATATTTTGTTAAATCTGACAATATCTTGTGCTTCATATTTAACATTAAATCTAACATGAAATGTGGTCATTGTGCGACGTCGCATAATGTCAGTAATGTCATACGTGGTCGAATATTGAAATGGACATATCTCAAAAACGGGACAGAGGAATACTTTGAATTTTTTAAAAACCTCTAAGGGATTGTTAATGACTGCTAAAATAAATTGCTAGCAAGGATTGTAAGGAATCATAGGGATATAACAAAGAATGACTTAATTTGCATTGCAGCTTACTTTGCATCAATTCAGTCGATGTCAACATACCAATCCCCTGCATGTATTTATCAAATTTGAGGTTATTTTTTAACCTTTACTGAAGTGATGCCAAGTAACAAGGAAAGTTATCTACAAAAATATACAACATTCATATTTAGTCATCATAGTCAGAGGTTCTGCCAACGAGGCTTGGACATAAGCTAACTCGACACACAAAAAAAATAATCAAATACAGAACATTCTTGCTGTGACGTGGACACTACTACCCACCCCCCTTCTTTTGTGTTAAATGTATTTCGGGTGTTTTTCGAAAACCTTATGATTAATTGTGAAGGAAATTTAAAAGGTTTCTAATGAAAACAGTACATGAATGTGGAAGTGATTTAAGGCTGGTGACCGTAGGACGACAACACAGAACCCAGAAAAAGAACTGAAAACCGCCTTTTTCCCTTGAACTTGTTGCTCACTTGGACATGTGTCAAGTGCTGTGAAGCAGTGCTGCACTCCCCACATCTACATTCCACTGACTCCCTGCCAGGTATAGATTTCCCTCATCTAAGAGAAAGCGAGAAAATAAGGAGGAGACCTGAACCTCCTTCTAATTACACGAGTGACGCAGGACAGAAAGACAGATACAGAGTAGGGAGGATTACATGGAACGTCCATTTGCTGGAAGAGGATCACAGCTCGTGTGTGTGTGTGTGTGTGTGTGTGTCTGTGTGTGTGTAGCTGTCTACCACCCTGGTGCAGTGTCACTGCAGCAACTCACTAATTCATTCAATCTCATTTGTTGGTGCGAGTATATGGTAGGAGAGGACAGGAAAGAGAGGGCTGGAGGGGTAATTGCCGGCACTTCCTACTGTTCTCTAATTGGCCATCTGCTTAGCCATGGGGCGGACCCACAGCCATCTTACATCAGCTGAGGAGGATGGAGTCGACCCAGCACACATAAAAACACAAATACTCCTATCTGTACAAAACCTGGAGTTTAGCATTTATTTCATTGATCTTTATTTCATGTTGACTGTGCTGGGATGTTTCGTTTCTGCAGTGCATCCACAGTGTTCACATCCACAGCTACCAACTAAAACTACTGTACCTGTACCACCACCATAATCTGACTCTCACCATCTGGTATCACGATACCAACTGGGACCCTCCCACAACCAGTACGTTTTCAAAGGAGGGGCCTAATCTAAAATTCTTCTATGTGATTAGATGAAGAATCTGTCCATCATCTTGACTGACACGTCGCTTCAGACACCAACGTTGAACTCAAGCCGTGACAGCTCAGAGCGACAGCAGGAAGAAGAGCCATCCTGCAGCAGACCATTAAAACAAAGGCTGCACCTTTGCACCACTATGGCTGCACCTAAACAGACCGTTGCGTCGTCTGTAAATGACCATTGTTGTATGTGCAGGAAAAATCTAAGGATAAAAGGCAACATCAGCAACAGCCAGTGGATATTCCTTGAACTTCCCTCTGGAAAACTGGTAGACCAGCGGCTTGCAGAACTTGGTCTTAATGTGTCAGATGTTCCTAGAAAAATCCTCTCACATATGTCTGAAATGTCTTCGCTTGGCAGAGAGACACCACAGTACTGTGGACACTATAAGGGAATGGAAAGGAGCTGAAGAGGAACAAAGTGCCAAACAGATGACAGAGATATCAGCCGTGGCACAGACAGACAACGCTGCCCAGTCATGGGAAGTCCCACCTGGCAAAACGGATTGGCTCCTGCGTTTTTCAGAAAGCCTGAACCTTACGATACTCAGATGGTTGTGTGAACCTACAGTGTAGTTTGGTGAAACGCAGCCAGATGACGCGAGTCAGGTTACCACCACCATCCCCACACACAAAACACACCTATCAAAACGCGCACACATGCATCTTATCAACCTAGCCTGTAGCCACTGGACCCTCAAATGCGGCTAAAATTCCTGCACAGCGTTGTAAGAGACTGATTGCAAATTCTCGCAAATGCTTGATTGCATGTGTTGCTGCTAAGGGTGGCCCAACAACTTTTGAGCTTTACGCAGTAATTGCTTTTTCACACAGGGCCATGTAGGTTTTGATTCGTTTCCCCTCCTTTAACCTTCGGGTTTCCATCCCAGAAAGACTCTTCTTAAACACCAAGTTTGTGGGGGGAAAAAAGCACACTAGTGGAATGTCTAAAAAAAATGTGTACTTTTATTTACATCTTAAGTTAAAGTTAAGTTAAATAATGTGAAAATTTGACATTTAAAAAAAAAAAAAAAAAAAAAAAAGATGTACAAGGGTTAGATTCTTTGAAAATACATGACAAAGAAATTTGGAGTTCGTTGAAATGTTACCGTTGTTTCACATCAGGAAGTAAAGTATTATTATTTTTCTTAATTGATGAAGAAGGGGTGGGACTTGATAAGTATTACTTCCTTTCACTCTCTTTCAAATGCGTTACAGAATTGTATAACAAATCTGACTGCAGTGTCATTTATTTATTTCTATATTATTTATTCATTCATTTTCTCTGGTTGTTTGTTGTTTTCTCTGTGACAGTCAAAACTAGATCACGCCGAGAATACAAACCTCCGCAAAGCAGCACCAGTCTGCCAAGGTTTCTGGATGTTCGTAACTTACTTGTAAACTAGTGTTGCGTGTTCGCTAACAATTTATTTTATTGCCCATTAGCAATCACTTAGAGGGTTTAAAAAATTCAAAGAAAATCCTTGGTCCCATTTTTGACATATGGCCATTTCGATATTCTACCATGTATGACGTCACTGACATTATGAGACGTCGCACAACGACCAAATTTCTCGTTAGATCTAATGTTAAATATGAAGCACAAGATATTGTGAGATTTAACAAAATATGTTAATAACCTGCTTTAAAGTAAAGGCAAAAATACCACTCACTTGACGTCAAAACGTGACGTCATCTAGCCTATCGATGTTATCTCATCTGATGCCCTAACGTAAAACAATGTAAATGCAAAAAAAGCGTGATCCTATCTTGTCTGGATTTTGAGATCTCACCCCTTATGTGTTTTAGTTGTTGACCTTCACTGTGATCTTCACCTTTGACCTTTACAGCTGAAAATGTAATGGTTTCTTCCAGAACGCATTATCAATAATATCTGAAAGTTTTGTCAAAATACGCCCATACATTTTTGAGTTATCTTGCTGACAAACAAACGTGAGGTAAAACATAACCTCCTTCACAGAGGTAATAAACTGAACATGCAAAAGAAAAGGAAAAATCAGGAAGGGGGTAACTACTTTTTCACAACACTGAATCCCTCATCCAGCACCCCTGATTCAAATGACCAGTCCATCATTAAGTTCTAAAGAAGAACGCGGCGACAAAAAAAAGTTGTACGACTCCAAAGTTTAACCCGTTTTCATCTGCTGCTGGTGTAGTAGCATGTCTGCAGGGCCAGGTAGTTCGTAATATCCACAGCCACAATTGTTGGCAAATCTTTTGAGTTCTGTTGAAAATGCATTTATTTTCATAAGATATGGACCACGTCCAATACATCTTTTAACTAACTGTATGTATCTGTGTTTCGACACTTGATCTAAATCCGTACAATGAGCACCGTCTCTTCAATGGTTCCCTCCATAGCGACATAGTACATGGTTACTTCCTGACCTCCAGCTGCAGTCGCAACATCATTATAGACACCGTTTACCTATGAAAGTGATTTTATCTCTTTACAAATGTTTAAAACTAAGTGGACAGCAAGGCCTAATTTGGTTTTTAGCGTTAATGTTTCTAAGCGAATAACCATGGCAACATGATCTGGTGAAAGTCATAAAGTCTGTTTTATCATCAAAGATTATTCAATTTAAAATGTGTATTTTTTTTTCTTACTGAAACATAAAAACTGACAAAAGAAAATACAAAAAGCTAATTTTAGGCAATATCGGCCGATTATGATCAGCAGCCAATCGATGGGTGCAACACTACATAATAACCAGTGCATACCTGCTGTTGTAGTCGCGGTTATGTCGAGTTATTTGGAACGTTAGTCACAAGAAAAGAATAATTAATGTTGTTAAATCCATTCTATTGTATTTTATCTTTGAGTAACTTCCCCATTGTCTCTTTAAAACACTGTGAAAATGTAATCCAAGTTTTTCAGAGCGTCATAGACAACTGTAGTTCACCACTGATCTACTTCTACATCTAGGAGGGAAACTGACACACACATGAACATGTACCCCCGGCTGAACTGCACACATAGGGGTCCTGGCCAATACACACACCCCCATGCATGTTTGCGTCCGTTGCTATGGTAACATCTCTAATAAAAAGCACCAAAACAAAGCAGCAGCAGAGGAGAAAATTACAACAAGACTAGACAAGGACACTCTTCTTGTCCATTCTATCTTCTTCTTTTCGCTGTTCTTCTGCTTCATCGTGGGGTAAACTTCCTTCAGCAACTACTGTTGAATTGGAAGCCTTTCCCTTCTGTTCAGACTCAGTCATGTGACTACAAATGCTCCACAATGTCTTAAAGGGGAATGAATATAGCATACCAACACACTAGTGATGCACGGGCTACCCGCTGGCCCGTGGATATCCGCGGGTGACCCGCGGGTCGGGCGGGTTGGGTCGCAGTTTTTAATACATATTGCGGGTTGGGTCGCAGTATTTAATATATATTGCGGATGCGGGTGGGGCGGGTCAGGGACGATCAATACCCGCATTTTTCCATCCACATTCCCAAAAATGGCACAATATGGATAGACTGAAGGTATACAATATTTCAACTTAAAATAACCTCAGTAAGAATAATCAACGACATATAAAAAATATGATGATGAAAGACAACTCAATTGACATCGGCAGTTTCATTCCACGAGAGGCGGCACGCTCCAGTCAGAATGAATGGGTAACAGCCACGTTATTTTCACATCCTTTGCATTGCCATCTACAGGAAAGGGTTGCCTTCATATCTTTACAGACCATGTTAAGACCGATGAGGGAGGATAGAGAGGTGTGTGCGTGCATGGAGCAGTCTCCACAGCCGTGTTATGAAACGGAAAGGAGCCCCGCTAACCTACAGTAGCATTCTCGTCTCTCCTCTCCTTCCAATTACTCGTACACTTAATTCTCCGCGAGTCGGGCGGGGTGGGTCGCAGTATTAATACATATTGCGGATGTGGGTGGGGCGGGTCAGGGATGATCAATACCCGCTGAAGTGTGTGTGTGTGTGTGTGTGTGTGTGTGTGTGTGTGTGTGTGTGTGTGTGTGTGTGTGTGTGTGTGTGTGTGTGTGTGTGTGTGTGTGTGTGTGTGTGCATGCTCGGCTCGCGCATGTGCAAGCCCGTCAGTTCCTGTTTTGAATGCTTTTTTATCCCAACTTTTTGTTATTTGTTATTAGCGCCAAATCTCTCTGAACACTCAGAGATAAGAGTGAAAATGTCGGACTTGATCAGGGAGAAGATTAAAACAGGCGATGCGAAGGTTGTACGGTAACGTTGTATGTGTTGGCTTTATAGAGTGATGATGTGGGTGGAGTCTATTTTATGTGCTGGAGTGCATATTGAGACATTAGAAAGGAGGCAAAAATTATGCTTCATGACTTTTAACATTAGAAGCACAAGGTAAAGATGCTGCGAATGTACTATGTGAGTTTAGAGACAAATTTAAGCTCGCGGGTTGATAGCGGGCGGGTTGGGTTTATCCATACTTGATAGCGGGCGGGTTGGGTTTATCGATACGTGACATCATGCGGGTTGGGCGGGGCGGGCCGAGCCACGTCTTGGGTTTGGGCGGAGCGGGTTTCTGTAAAACCCCCTAACCGCACATCACTACAACACACAGTTAAAATAAAAAAAAAAAAAACTGTACAACAAATATTTTTTACATATGCGACACATGAATCCGAAGCACAACTTGATGAAGATTTAAAACTGTTATTTTGTAGCCTTATACAGGTAGGTACAGGTATAATTTGGATTTTTTGTCAGAAAAACTTGGCTGAAATCTGTCTGATGTGTGGGATGAAGACTGTTTAAGATTCTACCAGGATGGAAGTGAGATGGAGGCACTTTGTTCCAATGGAAATATTTTATTTTATTTAAATTCTACCCTCGTGCTACTGCTGACTTCCATCTATAGAAGATCCAGAAAAATATGAAATATTTATCAACTAATATTAGATTCACTTATGTTTGTTTACACTCATTACTTGCTATTGTATGTTAGACTGCATTTTAGTAATTGTGTACTGTATTATAGAATTGTGTAAACTAACCAGATTTTTACCAAAAATCCACAGGTTGAATCTTAAAATAGATATCAAATTTGAATTTTACATGCCAGAATTGACCAAACCCACACCTTAACCCATTTGTAGAAAATATTTCAGAACATTTTGTGATACAGTGTAATTAATAGATCAATCAATTACAAACATAAATGGCAGCAGCTCTGGTTTCAACAACAACTCTCCTAATAATAAACATTAATAATAATAATTAATTATTATTATATTATATTATAATTAATAAACCCAACTTTCACTTTTAAATGCCAGCGTTAAGTGTTCTTTTCAAAGACAATTAGATGGGTGTCTGTGTGTAATTGTGTGTATTTTTTAACCTGCTAGCCTTTCACCCACTCCCCCCCTCCCTCAAAGATTACTGCAGTGTTTACCACAGCTTTGAGAGACTTACCCACCAGGCCGTGCGTGAGGTCACACTCGCCCATCGGGCTAAAAAAAAATAAAAATCCTCCTGGGCGAGCTGCCTACTCATGCACTGGCTTTGTGTGTGTGTGGATGTGGTGTTGCGTTTTGTGTGTGTGTGTGTGTGTGTGTGTGTGTGTGTGCACACACTGTCAGTCAGTCTACAGGAGTCCTTCTCCCTCTAAAATCCCCTTGCTCACTTCCTCACCCACTCTATCATGTCTCTCACTGTCTCATTTGACCCTCCTTTCTTGTCGTTGATCTCTCTGCCAGACTCCAGACTTTAAAATCTCTTCCTCCATGTATATATGCATTATTATTTTAGCCATTTAATGGAGCTGTCAAACGTAATGCATTAACATGAATTAATCCATCATCAGGATACATTTTATTAAAAATGTTAACGCATTTAAATGGAACAGTTGTTTACAGTTGTTTTATTTGACATAAATATATTCATCGCACATATTCATATATATACACACACATACATTTTTTTTGGCATACATTTCAGATATTTTACCACTTTTTTGGTGAATTTTCCAAGAGTTACTAAATGTTT
Source organism: Siphamia tubifer (assembly GCA_020466265.1). Lineage (NCBI taxonomy): Eukaryota > Metazoa > Chordata > Actinopteri > Kurtiformes > Apogonidae > Siphamia > Siphamia tubifer. Next base: position 10,285,967 of record CM035801.1, on the reverse strand, counting down.
TGGATTTTTCATCATTTTCCAATGTTAGTTTAATTTTTTGTGGATTTTAGCATGTTTTGTATTTTTTTCCAATTTTTTTTTGTGTTTCTTAGTGTATTTTTGTGGGAAATTTGAGTACAAAAAAAATTAAACAGTGGTGTTCTGTCACAACAGTGTTGACAGTTCTTTTCACCGAAGCACTTCCAGCTTAAAATACCACATTAAAGCGCAGCATACGTTACTCAGGGATTCTGTTAGCACTTCAGCCAATGCGTCACCCAGTTTACTATAAACAAGTTCAGTGCAAGATACATTCACTTCTTTCTTGAGTCCGTTTGCTCATGCAAAATGAAACGCAATAAACAAATTAAAAATGAATACTTAATCATAATTAATCAGAAGCAACTTTGATTAATCCGATTAAAAATTATCATTTGACCACCCGACCTTTAAACTGTTATTGTTTAACCCCCTAAAAAAGCCTACCTAATGAAAATGTGTCTTTTGACGGTAGCCTTTCTGTCATTGTTCTCTATATGATGCATCACTATATGCTGTTACTAGGCAAGTTTAAATACAAATTTGAATTACCAAAAAAAAAAAAAAAAAAAAAAGTCCTCCTGCTCTTTTTCTTCGAGACACTGGCACTCTCAAGCCTACTTTGTATCTGCCCGCCTCTGAACAATTTTCTGCTGAGCCCTTACTTTTCCTTAGTGGGGCATTAATACCAGAAGCTGCCCTGTGTGGACACTAGAACAATAACTGCATTACAACACACTCACAATGCAGACATGCTCTATTAGTGTTACTCCCTGCTCTCTCACACATAAATGCCATCAGACACAGACAACAACAGGGCAAACAGGGAGGCGCCTATGGAATCCACGGGGTCTTAGTGGTTGATGAGGTACATTTAGCATAAGTGGATTAGCCTCAATACAAACCAATCCCCCTTTGCAGGAAGACAAGAGAGAAGCAATAAAGTAGAGAGAGAGCTGAGAGAAAGAGAAACAAAGGAAGCCAGGTAGTGTGAGAATGTCAGGGAAAGAAAGGTTCCAGCCTCATTTATCCGATACAAAAGGAGAAAGCAATTAAGTATTTGGGTTTTGATGCTATGGGAGGTTCTGACACACTGACACAAGCGCATGTCATCATTACACCACAGCAGACGTGTGGGTGTGGATCTATGCACAGATGCACAAATTAACCAACAAATGCCGCATTTCCACTGGTACCGACTCCACTCGACTTGGTATTCCTGGAGAGCGTTTCCATTACAGGAGAGTACCGACGACAGATGTCCCCATCAGGCTTTTTTGCCACAGAGTCCTTTGATTTTGAGTGACTGGCTGATCCAGGTCCTGATCTGAGGCTTCTATAATACATTTGAAAAATGGAGAGCGACTAGGGTTGGGTACCGAAAGGGTTTCCTTCAATACCAAATGGGTACTTTCAAAACAGTATCTGTTCCTAAAAAGGTATTTAAGTCACTACTTCAAAAAGAAAAAACATTTTAAATGACAACCAGTGACATATGTAATTCAACCATAACAATCAAAATTTAACAGATGACTTGGCAAACCATACTGCTTGGCAAACGCACAAACCGTGAAACCACATCTCTGCTACAACCTAGTAACCTATTATTATTATTATTATTATCTTAGCACCACATGTCACTAGTTGATGAATTCACATGTACCAGTTACTTAGTTATATTTGTAGTCTGCATTAAAATGATTCACTCTAGCACTGTCAAGGTCCAGTATCACCACAATAGCTTGTCTGAAGATTTATCACTTGGGTATGTCATTGACACACTGGCTATTTCCATTTCTGATGTGCTATTAGCACAGTGCTATGCTACTTGGCTCATTACTGAAACGTTCAAACATGGTGTAGTTTCTGCTTTTAAGGTAAACACTGTGTGTCAAGTGCTCCATTACATTAGACGTATTTCTGCCTTTGCGTGTAAATGTCTTTAGACACCTGTTGCATATGAAAGAATCTGGATCTTCCAGTGAACTGTAACCGCACACTCGACCTTTTCGCCTTTGACATGTTGATGTTGTCTGCACTGCTGCGTGTGTGTGCGCTTCCATTAAAAGTGGACAGAGGATGTAATTAAACAACAGCTGTGTGGTACTGAAATATGGTAGCAAAATTCACATTAGATTTCAGTCTGGTTACTACCTTTAATATTTACCCCAGTTCTATATCTATACAGTCTTTCAGTACCCAACCCTAAGACAAACCAAACAGATTGAGGGTGTCCCTTTGTTTCACCTTATTTCTATTTAGATGATCTGAGCAGTGAGTGTCAGGACCGTGGTTTCACCGCCATAGCCCAACTGACAAACCTGGGTCAGAAGAACCGGACCCCAACGAACTGGATTTGTGGACAAAACCAGTTCCATGACCCGCCGTCATGCTCAGCATGCTTTAATTCTCTATAGCTAGTTTTATGAAGCTCCGCCTTTGATCAGTGTCTGTCTTTTTTTCCCCCATTCATTCAAAACGCTTTTTCTTGGAACTGCACTGACATATACTGTGTTCAGGCATAAGCTGCTTCATCTTTCCTAGTTTCACATTTTTACCACTTCCTTCTTCACCACCCCACCACTTACTGATCCTGTTTATTTGGCCATATATAAAATGTATTGTTATGAATTTCTATACTGTATTTCAGTACACCAAATTCTATATGCCTGGTTTTCACTGACGAGCTCCATGAGCTCACTCTTCAGTCCACATCCATTAAAGTCATGATTGACCAGTCAGAGCAGACCAGGACATCCATAGTACTGACTTTACAGTACCTGGTCGTCATAGCAATAGTACTGACTTTACAGTACCTGGTCGTCATAGCAATAGTACTGACTTTACAGTACCTGGTCGTCATAGCGATAGTACTGACTTTACAGTACCTGGTCGTCATAGCGATAGTACTGACTTTACAGTACCTGGTCATCATAGCGATAGTACTGACATTACAGTACCTGGTCGTCATAGCGATAGTACTGACATTACAGTACCTGGTCGTCATAGCGATAGTACTGACTTTACAGTACCTGGTCGTCATAGCGATAGTACTGACTTTACAGTACCTGGTCATCATAGCGATAGTACTGACTTTACAGTACCTGGTCATCATAGCGATAGTACTGACATTACAGTACCTGGTCGTCATAGCGATAGTACTGACATTACAGTACCTGGTCGTCATAGCGATAGTACTGACTTTACAGTACCTGGTCGTCATAGCGATAGTACTGACTTTACAGTACCTGGTCATCATAGCGATAGTACTGACTTTACAGTACCTGGTCGTCATACCAATGCAGTACCTTACTTCCTATAATCTGCTCAGAAAATTGTTGATTAAAAAAAAAAAGTAATCCGACTAAACTTTTTACCGATTAGACATCCGATTGAGCAGCCCCTTTATAAACCTAACCCTTCAAAAACAAATGTAGCCATGGCTCCACCCTCAGTATGGAACGTACATTTTTGGGGCCAATGCCAATACCGTTATTGGAGGGTTAAAAAAGCTGACGTCTGATATATTGGCCATTACCCAAAATATGAAATAAGAACCTCGACACAGGATATAATGATCTTATATTGGGGAACTGTGGACATGAGGATTAACATTTGTATAAATCTTTGTTTATCTCACAAACACAATTGACAACTTTCCTGATACTTTATCTATACATCGGGTCTGATATCAGACTAATATTTGATCCATGGGGAACAACAGGTGGTAGGTACAGTAGTTTTTAATTCTGGGCAGAGCAGACTAATGAAAAAGATGTGTCTATATTTTATAGTTAGTGAAATAAAAATAGTTTGGTAAATGATTCTTTAAAATCTAAGTCAGACCTACCTTTAATGAGTCCAATTACAAACAAACTCTGAATCACAAAAATAATTACAGAAAATATATTACTGAACACAAAATTATCTTTTCCCTCATAAATGTTGACGTGTGGCTACAACTGCCCATGTGGATTCAGGACCGAACTGAGCATGTGCAAAATGAATTAGGTTAGTCCACAGTCCCCAGTCTCCCCTACACTATCTGCAGAATTAATTGTGAGGTAGATGGGAAACGCACGAGTATGTGTGAGATTAGTTCATAAATGGAGGACTTTAGGACCTAGGGGAAAAGAGGTCCATTTGTCAGAGCGCACACATGTGGTGGGTGTGGTGGTGGGGGCGTTCAGAGTGGAGGATTGCTGTAGCAGGGTGGATTTGAGAGGGTTACTCGCAGTCCTTGTTGGTCATGCTGTTAAATTCCAAGGCTTCTATGAGGAGTCGCTATGAAATGCAAACATACTCTGTGGCTGTGCTATTCTAAATATTGAATAATGAATATTAAGTGGGTATACAGCAAATTTAGGTGGGTATACGGAAATACCCCAACTTTTCTGGTGGGTATACGGCATACACCTGCGTATCATGTCCACTGTCAAACACCCGCCACACCAACCCACCTTCCCCCTTCTCTGATCAGCACCGATCTCCCATTTGAGTTCAGTTGACAGAAAATAAATTGACAAATAGTTCAGATGACGGAAATCCGTTACAGTGACGGAAAACTTTAATCCATGAGTAATTTGGATTAATATACCGATATATTTACTGTCAACTTCTGCATCTGTATTTTGGAAAGGGGTGGAGTCACAGAAACAACTGACCAATCAGCATCTGCAGGATTTAGACATTAAGTTTTTGTACCACTTGGAACCTGAGCGGAGTGATACCAATAAACCACTATCAGGTAGCAGGTCCTTTTTCATAACGGAAATGCAAAAAGACCCAGTAGAGTCAAGTCAGCCCAATGTAAACACGACAAAAGACTGAGGAGTGGGCTCTGCAACTGTGTGGGTACAGTGACTTAAGCCCCGCCCCCCAGTATCATATTTAGATATGCACACACCTTTCCCGCAGATGCTGCCTTCACAAGTGCATACCGCAGCCTGTGCACGAGTATGAGTGGGTGTTTTAGGTCCAAACAATATAGGTGGCAGTGTGGAAGGAATTCTGTCACTAGCCAACAAACGTAGAACTCAGAAGAAGACAAACCTTCATTGTCCCTGATATTTTATCTACTGGTTTGATCGATAAGGCAAACATGTGCTCCGTGGATCAGAAGCTTTTTCAGGAGACAACAGAAGCCCAACCTATGGACTCATGGCAATTTAAGGGGGGTGTGCCAGTTGTTTTCCTTGTGCATTTTTCACTTTACTGCTTAAATCCACTTCACACCCCGATTACAACCAATTAATTAAATGCTCTAATAAAAACATTCAAAAAATATAGTTATCCATGGAGCGGACAGGACTAAAAAGACACCATCCAATCATTTTCAGATCCCACTCCAAATGACTGAATGGCGATATGTCAATTAAACTCAACTGTCGTTTTCCCCTCACCTCTCAGTTCGTACCCCTCCTGCATGAATCATTCGTTCTCAGAGGTTTGGAACACTAGTACAGGAAATGAAGCCAGAGCTAGGCTAGTTATATTAGCACTAGTACAAGAAATGAAGCCAGAGCTAGGCTAGTTATATTAGCCCTAGTACAGGAAATGAAGCCAGAGCTAGGCTAGTTATATTAGCCCTAGTACAGGAAATGAAGAGCAGCTAGGCTAGTTATATTAGCACTAGTAGAGGAAATGAAGCCAGAGCTAGGCTAGTTATATTAGCACTAGTACAGAAAAATAAGCCAGAACTAGGCTTGTTGTTATTCAGTATTACATAATACTGACATTTGTTGTATTCTAGTACATTAGTTTCATTCATTTCAGGCTTTGTACAGTTCATTTTTAAATTTACTTGTGAATGTTCTGGTTGGTTCTTATTATATTCTGATCTAAGAAAGAGTTTAAATAATCATATTTTCCATTGTTGCCATTTTGTTGTATAACAAATCTCTGTAATGGCCCATTTAAGAGCAGTTTTAATTCATTACATTTTCAACTTATGTCTTTTTTTAAATCAATGTATTCTTGTTACATCATTTATGCTGTTTTGTCTTTGAAATCATCTTTATATCCTATATATCTTTTCAATTTTTTATGAGGAGTTTAAAACAGCCCAGTTGTTTGTAGTCGTTTCACTTTCACCCACAATCAATAAAAATAATGGTAATTGAATGGTTCTGCATTGGTATTGGCCTATTAATACTAATTATTTAATAACATCAGGACCTATTCTGACACAAGACGAAGAATTTAACTAAAGCGGAGGCCATTTCAAATGAAATACTTAAAATTACACAGAGGACATGGTTGTAAAGCAATACAATATTAATGATCAATTTATCATAGCTCTCCCAAATGTTCTCATTTAAATTTGTAGGGTGAGACATGATGAAAAAGACAATCGCAATGCTGGACTCAACATTTATGGGAGCTGTCAGGCAGCCAAATAAAGCACACGTCCATAGCAAACTTAAAATAAATCCATTAATCAAACCCCTTCATATATGGGCCGCTCCATCATCAAATGTGAATATTCAGTGATGTTCAAGGCTATGGAAAACTCCATGTTGTTGTTGTTGTTGTTGTTATTGTTTTAGTCTTGATAACAGACAACAGCTGTGATGCCATACATACCTCTTGCAGACAGCTTCTTAGTATTGATGATTTTTGCAGCATATTCCTGTCCTGATGACTTCTTTACACACCTACGCACCACTGAAAAAGCTCCCCTAAGAAGAAATAACATCAACAACCAAAAATCAGTTCCATTTCATACACAGACATAGTGACATTTGAAACTGCATCCAAATGTTTGGCTTCTGTGAGCCTCTCCCACGGGCACATGCACATAAAAACATACTGTTAAACAGACTATTAACTGCATCATTAGTGCCACACAAAGCCTGAGAATGTAGAATATAAGAAATGTTCATTGTCACTGCTACAGGAACAATGAAAATCAGTTCAGCAGCTCTGTTCTGTTTCGCAGCAGTTTCTTAAAGTGTAAAGAAAAAAAATTTACAGGCTATATAAAAACTAACACACAAAGTTATACTGACAATGCAGTCTTGACTGAAAATTATTAAATTATATAAAACTACAAAGATATACAACAAGCCAACCCTATATTACAGATAGATTAAATATATACAACATATAAAAAGATACATATGAGGTCATATTAAAATGTGAGCTTCTATCAAACAAATAATCAGTATCACGTCAACATTTCATCATGAGATCCTGTACAGTCCAACCTAGTGTCCTCAAAGAAACTTAATTTGCAGCAGAGTACAAGTAAAGGGCTGCATCTCACACTAAAAATAACACTGAAAACATTCACGAGGTAACAGCACTCACAGCAGAAAAGGAAGTGCATGTAACAACTCCTACTTTAAGTTCATATTGACCTAGATGAATGTTCCATATTTTTCACCTGCAAGTAGCTATGGGGATTGTTGAAGTAATAACTACGTGCGCTTTTTATAGTTATATGTATAAAACAGCTGGTATGTAGTCTATAACATGCTGCAATTTCCTAAAAGAGGTAAGCTTTACGTCACCTCTAAGGTTGACACATCAGGCTTAACTACTTTGAAGATGACTGGAGTTCGTTGCTCTGCTCTTACATTTAATTATTTACCAGTAAATGAAAGGTGGCAGGTGACATAAGCACAAGTTAGTGCTTTGACATTAATGGTGTATGCGAGGAGCAAAATGGACAGAGGCCCAGGATTAGAACCGAAATCAATAAACAGACACAAACTGATTATAAAAATTACTCTTTTAGAAATATCCTGAATCTATGCTTCACTTCTGTAATTTTGCTGCCACTAAACATTGGCTCTACTGTCACCTTTCACCCGGTCAGTCATTATAATCCACACGTAACTTCCGTGTAATGTATTCCCTGATACTGCTGATCTCTTTAATACATTAGTATTAAATTGGATGTAAATGTGTTGTAGACTGCAGTAACAGTGTTTGTAGATGTGACTAAACTTGTTTGTTGCTTTTCACATCTATACATACTTTATTTGCACATTGTTTTCTTTATCATTTCAATACTTTACATGGTTGTCATTTCAGCTTGTTCTGCAATAAAAAAAAACTATGTGGACTGTTTTTCCTCCCCCTTATTTAACCCATGAAGACCCAAACCTCCACTGGTGACCTAAATAATCAACTGATCTAAGCCGTTTAATACTCATTATTTCCATCAATATATGTAAATAATTATAAAATGCAGCTTGCCATCTTTTCATGGTCATCAGATATGACCCATTTGGATGTTCTGAAGCGCTGTAGTTACCATAGAAACATCATCATCTTTTACAACATTTTTTCACGAGTAGCGATTGAGTGGATGGACACACAGAGTTTATGTTCAGTTAATGATATATTTTGCAGAAAAAAAGTAAGTTTTTACCATTTCATATAATAGCCCTAAACATGAATATTTACTTTTATGAGCATCTACATGATCATTAAATATAGGAAAATGATTTACACTGAAAAAAAAAAACAAACTACAGATGATTGTGTCATAATAGTTTGTGATATTACTTGAGAAAAGTTAAATCTAGAGGGAAAATATATTTTGGAAGTGCCATAGATGTAACACAGGATCTTTATGAGTTAAATTAACAAACAAAAGTGATAACAAAAATTATTGACATAGCTGCAGCTCAACACAAGACGAAGCAAGTGGTCAGTCTTGAGCTGAACCAGGAGCAGATCCTCTATGGAGGATGGAGAAAGGGTGTGTGCATGCGTATACGTGCGTGCGAGTTAGAGAAAAGAGGATGCAGTGGCTGTGAAATCAGTGCCATCGATTACTGCCAATTATTAGGCAGAGTGGAAATGGCAGCTGGAAATTAAGGCCGATGTGTCTTTATTGGGCCAATGTCGACAGGCCAAGAACAACAGATGCTGCTGCTGATGATGATCATGATGTGGTTGGTAATAATGATGATATAACAAGGATGATGATGATGTTGGAAAAAAGAGGAGGCAATGGTTTGATTTTCGTGCTAGCTCCAAAACGCTTAAAATAAATATATTAATAATAAAAGCAGTAGCCAACAGGCGTCAGTGGCTGTACTGGTCCATTTCAGACCCATCTGAAGTGAACACGCAACGGTCAGGGCCGGAGGGTGAGCGGCCGGCGGTGCACCCTACAACCAATAACTTCCTCATTAAGTGATCTAGCGGTATGTAATATTACTCTAAACGGTTACACAAATCATCTGCAGCTGCTCGAAAAAAACTGATCGGCCTAGTAAACCAGCGAGCGACCAAAGCCTCTAATCTACGGAGCCCGGAGCTGTCAGAGCCCCAGACCACTGAAATGTCACACTGCTACAGCTCCGGCGTCTCTCGGGGCCCCACTGTCGAATCCAGCAGACCGAAAAACACCGGCTAGCAGACAGGGAAATGCGCACACTAACATCCGATAATGCGCCAACCCCTTTGCGGTGAATTCATCACCATTAGCGACTAAAGAGACGCAACGCTAGGGAGCTAACTCGGCTAGTTTATCAATATCAGCGTGGTAGCTCGTTGGCTAGTAACTTAATGTATTTAAGCTAGCCGTTAGCCGCGCTTATTCAACTTTAACAACGATGACAGGCGCGTGCACACACCAAATGAGCGGGTGTTTTTATGCTAGCTCCAGCCTTGCTAAATGTCTAAAGCAGATAGAATATGCGGCGAGGTTGTTGCGGGGGTGGGTGGGTGGTGGTGGTGGGTGGGGGACACATACACACACATACAACGACAAGACAAACACGATGCACACTTGAACTGCTGCTTACTTCCCGAGCTCCTCGTACAGCTGGTACTCATCGGTGAACCTGGTGGAAGTAGCGGTAGTGGCCATGGTGGCAGCCGTGAGAGGGGAGCCCGAGCCTGGGGTACGACGGACGGGCGGGCGGGTGGCTGGCTCTCGTACGGGTCTGGGGAGGAGGATAGCCTAGCCTCCAACACACTGGAGTACCTATCTGACAGGCAGGCAGGCAAAGCTGAAGAGGAGAGAGGCGAGCAGAGACGGAAAAGGAGGGGCAGTGGAGGAGGAGGAGTGACGACGATAGTGTGCAAGTGTGTGTACGTGTGTGTATGTGTGTGTGCGCGCGCGTGTAGTATGGGCAGGAATTCTCGCGAGAATAGGCTGTGCAGCATGAGACTGGGGCATTAATGTATTCCCTGATACTGTGAGAGATCCTGCTGAATTCTTTGCCTTGTTAAGGCTAAATAAACCTTCTTTTGGTGCCAATGTATTCTAATAATACTATTTATTATCCCAGGTCCTGGAGGAGGTTGTAGTTTAGTTTGCTTGCACATATTTCACAGACATCTCCTGTCTACTCTCCTGCCTTCAGGTTATTGCAGGGGATGCATTTTACTGCACTGGTTTGGATACACCCTTCTCTGGGTCACACCTCTGCAGCAACACAAACTTGTTCCTGTCACCGTCACTGAGCTCAATAAAAAAAATATTTACTTATTGAGTTATTTATCCTGCTTCTCTGCTCTATTTATTATTACTGTAACTTCTAAATTTAAAATTGTAGGCACTTATCCTAGTTTTAATCCCAGACTGTTTTTATTTTCTACAGGTTTTTATCATGTTTTGTTGCATCTGGTTTTAATCTATTTGATTTTAATATTTTTTGCATTTTATTATGGCCGCTAAATGGTTAAACATTTTTTGATCAGATTAATCACAAAGTTGAGTTAGATTAATTTTGATTAATCATGATTAAGTATTCATTTTTAATCTATAATAAAGTCAAAAAAGAACTGAATATATCTGCAGTTAATGTGTTTGTGGTAAACTGGGTGATGCATTAGCCAAAATGATGCAGAATCTGCAACTAATGTATGTTTTGTGTTAATGTGGTATTTTAAGATGGAAATGCTTTGGTTGACTGTTCAGGCTGATTTTTTTTGTAATGTCCCACAACATACACAAAAATATACCAACAAACAAAAAATGTGTGGGGAAAAAGTACAAAATATACTATAATTCACAAAAAAAAACTAACAAAAAAAGCAATGAAAAGTTGAAAATATATTAAAAGTATTTTAACCCTTTAGACTTTAGCAGTTCCCCAGTAAAATAAATAAGTACATAAATAAATAAGCAACAAATTAACAAAAACAGCCAAAGTGATCAATAAAAATTAAAAAAATGAATAAACCAACAAAATAATATAAAACATGAGCAATGTAAGACGCAAAGGTAAGAAAATTACTAACTAAAATAAAAACAAAATGTACAAAAATAAACAAAATAAGAAACAAAAAACTAATAATTGTTTACAAAATTATAAATAGCATGAAACAATTTGCAAAACAATTGAGGGAAACAATTTAAAAAGAAAGAACTTGCCTTGTAATTTGGTTGCAGTAGTTTTAGTTGTGGCTTTTTCTATTTACTCAGTCAGTTGCTTTTTGACATCTGTTTATTTTATTCATTTATACCTCAGGTTGGTCAACAAGACTCAGTAAAAACTATTTTTGTAATTAATTTTTTCTGAATATTTAAACTAAACCATCCATTCAGAATGTGTAAGCATTGACGCATCAGGGGTTAAAGAGTTAAAATACAGCAAAAAAGACCAAAAAATGTGGTAAGATATCCAGAACATATGACAAAATATGAATATATACTGTATGTATTTAGCATGTTTATTCAACACCTTCAACAAAACAACTGCAAACAACTGTTCATTTAATTGTGTTAAAACTATATTAATGAATTCCTTTTGACAGCCCTAATTTTGTTATTTCATTTATTTTATCTTCTTACATATCCATGCTGCTTTATCGATGAATGATGGAACACTGAGCACTTTCCGTCTTGACACTTGATCAAGTAGCTGCCAAACAGGTTCAGTGTGTGTTTTGTTGATAATGCCAAATGTAATTACTCTGTCTGCAAAACAAATCTACTCACAGGTAGAAATAAATTAACCTCAAACCTTGAACTGTGACACAATGCATTTACAAGAACACACAATGTATAAAGGAATGCAGACACAATCTAAGGATGGATATGGATTCATTCAGACCTAATAAAACAGTGTTTTATTAACTTAGACTTTTATCCCTAATACAGTGTTTTATTATCTTAGTGTTTTATTCCTGATATAGTATTTAGTCTTTTTTTTTAAGGGCTGTTAAATTATGAAAAAATGTAATACGATTAATCAAAGGGTTGCTTTGGATTCATTTCAATTAATCACAAATATCATTCATGTTTAATCTGTAATAATTGTGTTTCATTTTGCATTTCATAAAAAGACAAAAAAAAGTAGGGAATATTGTATTTGTACTTAACATGTTTGTTGCAAGCTGAGTGACAGATTAGCCAGAGGGTTAGCAGAATCCCCGACTAATATATGTTTGGCATTAATGTGGTATTTTAACCCATAGAAAAGCCAAAGATACACCAGTGACCAAAGCTATCTACTGAAATAAACTGTTTAATAACTTTAGAGATGCTAATCCTATCAATACCTGTACATAATTGATGTAAAATGCAGTTTGTCACCTTTTCATGGTCATCAGATATGACCATATTTGGACATTCAGAGGCTCCTTAGTCACCATGGAAACACCGTCACCTTCGACAACATTCATTCAGCAGTAAAACCCATGAAGTTGGATCAATGATAGTGGATGGACACACTGGTTTTATGTTCAGTAAATGATATATTTAACTGAAAAAGTCATTTTTTTTCTCAAGATTTCCTTGGTATTGATAGATTAACCCTTAAATGGAACCTGAGTCTGTGATAAAAGTACATAATCCGTAAAAGTAATATAGGACAATATCAGATTTTTCACTGGAAAAAAGTAAAATGGAAAGTAAGATATTATCCCTTTCATGACAACCTTAATCAATGTATTTTTCATGAGTGTTTTTATTCTTCTCTAGATACAAAAAAAAGCAATCCCATCATTTGTTTTAAGGAGTTACAAAAATGTCCACTGACATCATCTGTTACATTTTTAAATCAAAGAACCATATATTTAAAACTTAATATCAAAAAGTGGTATAAAAACTGCAGTAATAACATTTTTAATGCAGCTTTCCCACATTTAACAAACTGTAATACTTGTTATTATTCATTTCATGGAGATAATGTGAAGGAAAAAACTGTTTTGTTTGTTGATTTACAGTAAAAGATGACAATGCAGATCAGGTTTATGAAGAACAGCATAGTTACAGTAACAGTATGAAGTACAATGTATTATGGGATGGTGCATAAGGGTTGGTGACTGTGTTGGCTGATATGGAACTAAAACAGTAAAATCCTTGAATATACAAGAGAACAGCTGTAGAATAAGTGTCCCCCGTAGTGAGCAGTAGACATGAAAGGGTTCAGATAAATGTTAGTTAGCTAGTTAGTTAGTTAGCTAGTTAGTTAGTTAGTTAGTTAGTTAGTTAGTTAGTTAGTTAGCTAGTTAGTTAGTTAGTTAGTTAGTTAGTTAGTTAGTTAGTTAGTTAGCTAGCTAGCTAGCTAGTTAGTTAGTTAGTCAGTCCGTTCGTTCGTTCGTTCGTTCGTTCGTTCGTTCGTTCGTTCGTTCGTTCGTTCGTTCGTTCGTTCGTTCGTTCGTTCGTTCGTTCGTTCGTTTATTTCAGTTATAAAATTACAACACTATAATTTCATTCTGTGCATTCAGTTAACAAATGTACATACATGTATGTATATATATATATAGATATATATATATATACATATGTCTGGGCTATATATATATATATATATATATATATATATATGTGTGTGTGTGTGTGTGTGTGTGTGTGTGTGTGTCCTGGCTACTTTGCTGAGGCTGCTGCCCCTGCGACAAGTATATACATACACATATACATTACACACATATCTAGACATCTATCATAACAACAACAATAACAACAATTATTATTAGTATTTTTTAATTATTATTAGTATTATTTCTTTTACTCATTCTGTAAGTGAAAAAGGAATAGGCAGAAGCCTTGGCTTATTTGACCTATCCTATACAACCAATAGAATCACCAGCAGAACATTAGTAAAAGAAATATAATAAGAGAGGGGGGGAAAAAAACAATATTTTCCTGTAGATTATCTATTTTACTCATATCAATTAAATGGTGATATATCGTTTAAAAAAGGTTAAATAGAAAGAAAAATTAATTTAGGAACTATCACAAAAGTAGCTACAGCTCTTTGTGGGTTAATCTGGAAGTGTTTCAGTGAAAACATCTTCCTGCAGAGTGCATCTAAAGGGTCACCCCCCCCCCCCCCCCCAAAAGAAACTACATTTTTGAAGTGAGTATTGGCAGACATGAGCAAGTGGCAGCAGTGTGAGACAGTGACCTTGAGCAAGTAAACACTCCGCCATTTTAGGAGCCATGGATCAGTGGAACGGACAACGGTGTGTGTTAGCCATAAAAATGTTTTATATAAACGGTGATAGTTTGACAGCTGCACAGAGGGAGTCCTGACGTTTTTATAATTTAGGACATCATGGTGTTGTTCCATCAAAACATGCGATAAAATGTTGGATTAATAACTTTGACGAGACTTGATCTGTTCTAAAGAAGAAACCAAAAAGTGCTGGTACTCTACAGAATACTGATGTTGTACACGAGTCTGTCTACAGGACGTAATAAAAAAAAAAAAATCCATCATTGTTTCTTAAATGGTATGTTTTAAGGTTTCAATTACTATGAATAAAATATCTTTCGTCCATCACTCTTGGTTTTATTGGATTGTTAAAAAGATCCCCCTTTTTGTGTCATGGTGGTGCACTGTTCCACTTAGTTTTTTTTCTGTCCTCATTTTTCCATCCACAGTCCAACAACATCCTGGTTATCATCTTCCATCTTTATGGGTTGGTTTTTCTGCCTGTCACTACCACATAAAATGACCAATGCTAATGCTGCTTGAACAAACTTATCACATTTTTTGTGTTTTTTTTCTGTATTTTAGAAGAGTTTTTGGATATGTTTTGAATTTCTCATCATATTTTTAACATTAGTTTATTGTTTGTGATTTTTGGTGGATTTGAGTATGTTTTGTATATTTTTTCCTGCCTTTTTTGTGTGTCTTAGTGCATTTTGAGGAAAATTTGAGAACAAAAAAAACAAAAGAGGTCAAACAAACAAAGTGTTTTGACAGTGTTTTCTTTTCACCAAAGCACTTACAGATTAAAATTCCACATTAATGCAAATCATGTGTAAGTCTAGGATTCTGCTAGCACTAGGCTAATGCTAGTAATAGGCTAATGCTAGCACTAGGCTAATGCTAGTAATAGGCTTATGCTAGCACTAGGCTAATGCTAGTAATAGGCTAATGCTAACACTAGACTAATGTGTCATGTATCCTGGATCACCACATTAGTGCAATTATATTCACTTCCTTACTCACTTCAGTTTGTTTGTTCATGAAAAATGAAACACAACCAGTAAGTTACTTTGAAAAAGTAATTAATTACTGTATTACTCCACTAGCAAAGCTTAAAAATGTCAAAGAAATAAAAAAAAACAGAACAGGGAATTCATCCTTGTTCTGTGATGTTACTTTGGATGTGATTTAAGACACTTCCTTAAAAAAACATTATCAAAGATCATTATAAATGGTAAAAGTTAAACTAACAGAAATGAACCATGTTATCATAATGTCATAAACTGTGTGGACTAGTGTGTCGTGCGTGCAGACACATATAAGTTTATGATAGAACTAAAGCTGCTTGAGTTTAGGTTTGTGATGGCTTTAATATGTTGCATGTCAATCCAGTTCAAATCTCCACAAACTACAGCAGCGATCCTGACTTGCGAAACATTTCTTTATTTTAAATGAACAGATTCCAACCAAGCAATAAATTACAAACAGGAAATAAATGTTAAATACTGAAAATGTTCATATTCTTAACTTTGTATTTAAGTATATAGGTGAACAAGTAGTAATGAAATAATGTCTGTAAATTCTTATTCTATTATTATTAGTGAAAAAAGCAATACAATGGTGTCTGTATATTCTTCTCTTATTATACATTTATCTGAATTCTCATGAACAACAACTTATTTTACAATCATTTGAAGTGTATACACCCTTTACATTAAGGCACAGAAACTTGCTTATAAAAGAAATTAGCAAAGAGAAAAGCAAATATTAATAATGCAATTGTTATTTATAATAAACGGAGCTCAAATGCGACCTCGTGACTTGGTGCTGCCATCATCTCTGTGTGTATTTGACTTGTGTGTGAGAGTGTGTGTATGTGTGTGTGTTTGTGTGTGTGTGTGTGTGTGTGTGTGTGTGTGTGTGTGTGTGTGTGTGTGTGAACAAGACAGTTGAGACCCCGCCTATCCAAGTTCTTAGCAAATCGTGATCGATTTTGTGGAGTTTTACACCCAGCTGAATGTGAGCTTGGTGCAGACATGGGGAGCTTAAGTCTCCACCCTTTCTGGGAGGCTCATACAGCCTGAGATCGGAAAATTAATGAATGATATTGAATGAGAAAAAATGTTAAAATGGTATCTGGTTTGTCATGTGCCCTAAACACACACATGTTTTTGCTGATAATAAATGATAAGTATTGATGTGTTTCAACTGCTTCTGTTCTGATTCATTTGTGAGTAAAACCTGTTAATAATTTGGACTACACGCCTGGCGCATATGTCACGTCAACACACACACACACACACACCACCACAGCTGAGCGGAGTGTGACATCACACACGCGACCAAGTGATACCGCCAAGGAGGTATTAAATTCAGGTCCATTTTTCTGTTTGTCAGCAGGATTACGTAAAAAATTCAAAAAGGATTTTGATGAAAGTTTCAGGAGTGATAGATAATGGGTCAAGGAAGAACCCATTTGATTTTGAGCAATGAAGGTCAAAGGTCAAAGTCACACTAAAGGTCAACAGCTAAAACATATCAGTGGCAATATCTCAGGATTCAGACAAGATAGAGTCTGACAGGTTTTTTTTTTCATTCACATTGTCTCAGCTTCAGACATCAGATGGGTCAACACCTTGGCTCCGTCATGTTTTGACGTCATATTAAGACTTGGCGGAGGTCTGCTGTCTCTGACTGCCTTTTTACTATAATAATAATAATAATAATAATAATAATAATAATAATAATAATAATTATTATTATTATTATTATTATTATTATTATTATCTCTGAACCCCTGATTTTATCATTTCCATGCGAGCCTGTAGTACATGGGTAGATAGAGATGAGCAGAGGAGTAGTATGACTGTTGGATCAGGTTTCCGTCCACCTATGTTTTTCCACAGTGTGAGGCCTGTTAGCTTGGCGCTGCTAAAAGATGGTGTCACACAGATCCTGAGTGCTTCACTAAATGTTTAATGTGGCATGAGTGGGAGGCCATCAGAGGACAGGAGGGTGGGGCTGGAGGAACCGTAGCGCTGGGGAGTTCCAGGCCCAGTGTGAGGCTGCCTGGCTCAGAGGTGGGACGAGCAACAACGCAGCAAACACAGCAAATGATCAGCTGATGAGAAGATCTGTGTGTGTGTGTGTGTGTGTGTGTGGATGGCAGCGTGGGAACACAAAGCTGAAACACAGAAAAGTTCAAATATTCCAGGACTGTATCTGCTACTGCTGCAAAACCACGGCTGTGTGTGTGTGTGTGTGTACATCCTTGTATTCCTATCTTCATGGGGACAGTGATGTGTTTATCCAGTCATGCCATGGGGACCTCTGACACCGATGGGGACCAAAATTTGGGTCCCCATAAGAGTTAAATCTCAATGTAGTTAAAATCTGTGTGAAGAATGCAAATGTATATAAATGATGTTCCCTAAAACACACACCTTGTTTTTTCTGGAAGTCAAACAAGGGGAAACATATATGCAAAGAAAAACATGTTTCAAGATGTGTTTACATTTCAATTTATTTTATTATCCTTTTTTAATTCTTCTTTTTTATATTTGTAAAAAAAAATTTTATAAAAACAAATTAAATTGTGCTTGATACTTCCATTTATTTATCTATTTATTTTTAAGTGTATATACTTTTGTATTTAATTGTATTATTATTTTTCAATTTAATTTAATAAAACATTTTTAAGTTGTGTTTACTCTCAGTACCTAATGACGACTTTAACTACAAGTGATAATTACACACTTGGTCCTTATGAAACATAGAAACCAGTGTGTGTGTGTGTTTGTATCTTTATGGGGACATTGATATGTTTACAGTTACACCATGGGGACCTCTGACACTATAGGGACCAAAATTCAGGTCCTCATGGAGGTTAAATATAAAGGTACCTACTAGTAAAACATAAATTACGTGGTCCGATATATTTGGATTAATTTGTTTTTTTCCGGATGTCCCCATAAACCATAAGGGAAACAGGTGCAAATCAAAACATGTATTTTTCAAAGGATTGAAGATGCATTTACTTAAATTTTTTAAATGTATTTTTTTTTAAATATATTTATGTTATTTATTTATTTATTTATTCATCATTTATTTATGTATTATTTAAAATTGTATTTATTTTTATTTAATTTGTAATTATTAGTATTATTTATTCATTCGTTTTTATTGATTTTATTTTCTACGTTTTTTATTATTATTATTTGATTAAAAAACAGAATAAGATGAGTTTACACACATCTTGAGTATAATAGCTACTTAGCTACTTGATTAAAAACTTGGTCCCCATGAGACATGTCTATGAATGTGTTTTCCTATCTTTATGGGGACACTCAATGGCGACCTCTGACACTATGGGAACAAAATTCAGGTCCCTGCAAGGGTTAAATATAAGAATACATAATTTTATAAATTTTTTTCAGAAGTCCCCATAAAGCATGATGGAAACTGGTATAAAAAGTATTTTTCAAAGTTTTGGAGATGTGGGGACTTTTTTTTTTTATTACTATTATTATTATTTTTTTTTTAATTAGATTTATTTAATTTATGTTTTTTTACACTTTCAAATTTGTGTCATTCTATTCTATTATTTTTATAAAATTTTTGTTACTTTATTTAGAATATATACATACATATCCCCCCCCCCGGTTTTATTATAATTTTTTTATTAAATATTAAAACTTCTTTTTTTAAAAGACATGTTTATGCTCACTACCCAATAGTTACTTTACGTCCAAGTGATGAGTACAAACTTGGTCCTCATGAGACATGTAAATGAGTGTGTGTGTGTGCGTGTGTGTGTATATATATATATATATATATATATATATATGTGTGTGTGTGTGTATGTATGTGTGTGCACAGATGTTAGTGTGTTCCTGAACACACAGGCTACAGGGCTGTCTCTGGCCTCCTTTTCCTACATGCTCACCCTGCTGCCTCTCCTCCTCCTCCTCCTCCTCTTCCTCCTCTTCCTCCTCTTCCTCCACCTCCACAAACGTTACATAATAGTGAACTCCTCAGCCTTTGTTATCTCACACCGACCACACACTCGGTCCTGGACGCTTGATGAGAGACAGTGGAGCAGAGGAGGGAAGAGGAGTGAGAGGATGGGAGGCCAAAAGAAGAGTCAGTAGGATGGATCCAGCTCCAGTCAGTGAGAACAACACACACACACACACACGCACACACACACACACACACACACACACACACACACACACACACGATGAGCGTTTGTTCGACTCGACATCATTACTGTGTTGGATCTTCTCTGAAATGATCACAATTCAGAAATGTGCACTTTGGTAGGGGGGGTGGGGTGGGGGGGGGTGCATTTTTTAAGTGAAAGTACAAGGTGGTCCAGAATAGATCACATTAAACTTTGGTGAATGTAGGTCAAAGGTCAAAGGTTACAGACACTAAAAATGTGTTTTCATAATGATCAGAAGGACGGCACATTAAGAATGTCCTTTTCATTCCTGTATAGAACGGCTTTTTGCGCTCACTGTGGATGTGCAGTGACATCAGAACCTTGAAAAACAAATGTGAAGACTGTAGGTCAAAGGTCAAGGTCACAATAAAGGTCAAAATTGAATTTTGGATATAACTTTTGAACTCTTCATCTTACATACTTCCAATCAGCACTGGGGTTTTCATTCTGAATCTTGTGTGTTGGGGGTTGGGTGGGTGGGGTCAAGATAACTGAAAAACTTCAGGATGTGTTGGGAGTGTCACAAGGAACTAATGACCCAGAAGAGATCCTGGATTCTGGATCACTTTGAATTTTTTACAGTAAATGTATACATTTTCAGATCATTTCCAGATGTCATTACCAACCTACCCTGTCACTTTCATCAAGATCATCCATAACTTTTTCAGTTATCTTGTTAACTAACAGACAGACACACCAGACCCTCCTTGGTGGACCTCTCTTGGTTCAAGGGGGGGGGGGGTCTGCCTTGGTGGAGGTTTGTGCTCTCAGAGTGGTTTTGTAGTTGCTGTTTTTTTTCCCTAATATTTGCATTAATATATACTCTCTCTCTCTCTCTCTCTCTCTCTCTCTCTCTCTCTCTCTCTCTCTCTCTCTCTCTCTCTCTCTCTCCCTCTATATATATATATATATATATATATATATATATATATATATATATATATATATATATATATATATATATATATATATATATATATATATATATATATAACTTAAAAATCTATGAAATTTTCTGGAAATGTTGATACTGACACAAGGAACAGTTTGGTGGTGGTCAGTGGAGGGGGGGGGGGCTGTTGGAGTCTCCACTCTCCAGGTGCTTTTCTAGTTTATTTATTTGTTCATTTATTTATTTTTCTTCTTTATTATTTGTATCTATTGTCACCTGTCAGGTTTTTTGTTGTTTTTAGGCCTGAACACAGTAATTCTAGTTTTTTCGTAACCTGAATAAACTGACATTTATTAATAAAAATCAGTATAATTTTACCAATATTGTGTGAACTTGTCATTAGTCCATGTTCATTATGGGTCAGTTCTACAAAGACACTAAACACTGAGGAACAGAAACAGAAAATGAGTCAAATTCTGTTTAATTTTTTTTTTTACGTTACAGGTTCATTTTTGTTCAAATTATTCAGACTTTATTGTTGCAGGATCATTTCCAAATGTACATATTTTCAACGTTTAGTAGAGTGACTCATCCCATGACTGAAGGGTTGGCATTTTGTGTCCCAGCTCTGCCTGTCCACATGTTGAAGTGCCCTTGGGCAAAGACACTGAACCCTGACTTAGTCTCCCAGTAGGACTGACCTTAGACCTTAGAAACCTACTGGTGTATGAGTGTGTGTGAATGGGTGAATGTGAGGCTAATGTAAAGAGCTTTGAACCATGAAGATGGAAAATAACTATAGAAGAGCAGAACATTTACTCTTATTTTTCTCACTAAAACAAAGACAAACATTTGAAGTTTTCATTATTTTTCATCATGATGTAATATTTTTTCACATCAAACTGAGAAGAAAATATATAATATAATAATATATATATTATAGAAATTTTTTTGTAACATTTTTTACACTGTTAAAAATAATATAAATCTGACTTTAAAGGTGTAATTCCACCGCTCCTTTTGGAATCTGATGGCTCACCCAGATTTACCAACACACAGTGGTTCATCACCTCCACTGGCTGCATACTGCATTCACACAAAACAACAAGAGGAACCAGGGACCCAGAAAAAGACGGTCCATCTGATGTCACATGGACTTTAGTGTCACCCACGTGGGGTTAAACCCATCCTCCATTGCAGCAAATCTGAAGTAGCATTAGCATTAGCATGTACAAGAGAAGACGGCGCCACAGTAGCTGCTGCACAAACTGGGAAAAAAATGTTGGATCAAACTGGTTCATGTGTTCTCTGTGGAAATAAAGACTGTTTTTTTCCTGCACGTTTTCAGAACTAAAAAAAACCCACATGTTGAATCTTTAAACAGTTATCAAAATTGAATTCTACATTCCAGAATTAACTAAATCCACAAAAAATATTTCACAACATTTTGTTGCACAGCAGGGGGTCACCAGTCCCGGTCCGAAGGGGGGGAGGGGGAGGTGTTATTCTGCATGTTTTAGATGTTTCCCTCTTCTAACACAACTGATTCAAATGATAAACCTGTCATCAAGTTCTGCAGAAGCATGAGAACCACCACCAGGTGTTCTAGTGAAGGAAACATCTGAAACATGCAGGATACTGGCCCCCCAGGACCAGGACCGCTGACCCCTGCTGGGAAACTCAATACTAAATATAAACTAAGTATATAATAACATCAATGTATTTGTCATTTTATCTTCACATTTGTTTAGTTTCATTGTTTTGTTAATATGTGCAGGTTTTTTTGGTAAATATTTGTAGTCTTGTGTTAATATTTGGAGTTTTTTTGTTAATATTTTCAGTGTTTTTTGGGTAACATTTACAGTTTTGTTCTTAATATGTGCTTTTTAAAACATTTTTTTGCAGTTTTTGTTAATATTTAGACTTTTAGTAATATTTGCAGATTTTTGTTGGTAAATATTTGCCATTTTTCTGTTCACATTTACAGTTTTTTTGTTAATATTTACAGTTTTTTGTTAGTTCATGCAGTTTTTGGTTAATATCTCCGGGGTTTTTTGGGTAATATTTACTTTTTTTTTCTTACTATGTTGAGTATTTTTTTTTTGTTAATATTTAGAGTTTTTCTGTTAATATTTGCAGTTGTTCATATTTGAAGTTTTTTGTTAATATTTGTATTTTTTTAATAATATTTTTTGTTTTCTTTAATATCTGCAGGAATTTTTGGGTAATGTTTACAGTTTTCTTCTTAATATGTTCTGTGTTGTTTTTTTATTCACATTTATGTTTTGTTAATATGTGCAGTTGTTTTATTTTTTGCAGTTTTTTTTGTTAATACCCACAGGGTTTTTTAGTAATATTTATAGTTTTTGTTAATATTTCAAGTTTTTTGTTAATATGTGCAGTTTTTAAAAAAAACTGGCAGTTTTTGGTTAATATTTAGTAAATATTTGCAGTCTGCAAACATTTAATATTTTTTTTGTTAATTTTGTTAATAGCTTTTGGTTCATTTTTACAGTTTTTTGGTCATGTTTGCAGGGATTTTTTTGTTAATATTTGCAGGGTTTAGCTTTTTTTGTAATATAGTGGATTTTAAAAGTGTGTCCGTGCACGTGTAAACACAAAATCCAGTCCTGCAGTTTGTCTATTGTGTGTATTTTTGGTCAGTGAACTAGTGTAAACAGTAAGTTGATATGGCCAATATTTTAGGAAACAGTAGTTAATCATTTTGCTTTTCTCAGAAGACTTTGGTGGTGACTGCTGGACAAATGTGGTACTGCATGAACACAAACAGCAGAAACTCTTGTATGGATCCACACCAGTTTTCATGTCATATTACTGTATTTATAATAAAACTAAATAGAATTTTGCAAAAATATGAAAAACTTGAATAAATATGAAACCACTGTTATCTGTCAGCTGTAAATGAACTTGTGAAAATGATAAACAGACAGAATATTTTACCAGGTCTGTTAAAATTAACTCATAATTATCATAGTTAATCTGATAAAAAAAAAAAATTCAATGGAACAGTTTACAGTTGTTTTATTGAAACTGTAGACAGTGTTGAATAAATATGTTAATTGCATATGTATTCATATTTTTTAATATTTTATCTAAGTTTTTGGTGGGTTTTTCCATATAACTTCTAAGAGTTTTTGAAATTGTTTGGGATTTTTCATCACTTTTTATGTTTATGTTTGTTGTAATTTTTTGTGATTTTTGGTGCATGTTTTGTAAATTGAAAATGTTTTGACAGTTTTCTTGTCTTTGTACTTCCAGATTAAAATGCCATATTAACTTGTCAGTTAGTCAGAGATTCTGCTAGCATTAGCCTAATGCTAACACTAGGCTATGTTAACACTAGGCTAATACTAGCACTATACTAATGCTAACACTAGGTTAATGCTAGCACTATACTAATGCTAACACTAGGCTAATACTATGGGCAGCTGTGGCTCAGTTGGTAGAGTGGGTCGCCCAATGACCGGGAGGTTGGTGGTCCCAGCTCTGGCTGTCCACATGTCGAAGTGTCCTTGGGCAAGACACTGAACCCTCACTTAGGCCCCCAGTAGGACTGACCTTAGACCATAGAAACCTACTGGTGTGTGTGAATGAGTGAATGTGAGGCTAATGTAAAGCGCTTTGAGCACCATGAAGGTGGAAAAGCGCTATATAAATGCAGTCCATTTACCATTTACTAGCACTATACTAATGCTAACACTAGGCTAATACTATCACTATACTAATGCTAGCACTATACTAATGCTAACACTAGGCTAATACTATCACTATACTAATGCTAACACTAAGCTAATACTATCACTATACTAATGCTAGCACTATACTAATGCTAACACTAAGCTAATACTATCATTATACTAATCCTTTTCCCAGCTTGGATAGACCTGTTCAGTGCAGATGTATAGTATTTATTTTGTTCTTGAGTCTGTTTGTTTATACAAAATGAAACACATTTAATATACATTAAAAATTAATATTAAATCATGATTAATCAAAATTAATCCAAAACAACCCTGTGATTAATCACTAAAATGTAATCATTTGACAGCACTATAAATTACTTATTTTTCTTCATAAATGTCAGTTTGTTCATGTTATTCTCATTATTTTAAAGGATAGTTGGTAGATATAAACATTTTCATAATGTCATGTTACATTTTTACTTAAAAAAGACAAAACTCTGCAGTTGACATTATTATTATTATTATTATTATTATTATTATTATTATTATTATTATTATTATTATTATTATTATTATTATTATTGGTCGTCATGGTGATGAAGGAGTTGAAGGTAAAGGAGAAGCTGTAGATTTGCCATCAGTCTCCTACTCTGACCTCTGACCTCTGGTCATGAGCTTTGGGTCAGAACCAAAGGATCAGAGCCCAGATACAAGCAGGGTGGGTGGGCGGAGTCTTAGGGATAGGGGGAGGAGCTCAGTCACCAGGGAGGAGCTGGGAATACAGCTGCTGCTCCTGGAGG
Organism: Siphamia tubifer; assembly: GCA_020466265.1. Taxonomy (NCBI): domain Eukaryota; kingdom Metazoa; phylum Chordata; class Actinopteri; order Kurtiformes; family Apogonidae; genus Siphamia; species Siphamia tubifer. The sequence continues at coordinate 10,260,972 of CM035801.1, read as the reverse complement.
AGGAGTCTGAGGAGAGGGAGGAGCTGGAGGAGGAGACTGAGGAGAGGGAGGAGCTGGAGGAGGAGACTGAGGAGAGGGAGGAGCTGGAGTATCTCAGCAGCAGAGGAGGAAATGACAACAACACTAGACATTGAATGAAGTCGGATGTTTGTTGTTTGTTTGTTGTCTGATGTGATGCTGCTGTTGGAATACAAACCTGCAGTAACACCGACCCATTGTGGAATATTTTGGACATGCCTGCCTCAGCCCTTCCCCTCTGTTTTGTGTGTAGGGGTAGGGGTGTCTCAATTCACATTAAGGCAGAGGGGTAGGGCGAAGGGGAAGGGCTTCTTACTCCTTCAAATGGAGATTTTCCAGAGGCCGACTCCAAACAGGGGTACGACAAATTTCCCAGAATACAATGCGAATCCTTTAAAAAATGGTGACATGTAGAAAAGAAGTACACAAATGTAGTATGTTCTCTGTAATTAACGGTTTTTAAGTTGCGATAACTGTTGTATTGTGTAATGGTCATTTTCTCCATAAAACGCACATGGAAAAAAAATCACTATTTACGTAAACGTGGAGTAATTGGTCGATGCATACGACTTCTCTGGTTCGATGCAGATATCCGTAAAAAATATCCGCATAGCCCAGGAGAATGCGTTGTCGTTTTTGGTTATGTAACAACTGGCGGATCAAACTGATGACGTCGGTGAATGTTGAAGGGGTGTCCCAATTCATAAGGGTTGCTTTTCAAGCCCTATCCCTTAGAGCTCCATTTGAAGGGGTAAGGGGTTAGAGTAGGAAATAGAAATCTGATTAGACAAAGGATAAGCGTACTTTCATGAAGCTTTTACGTGTATTTCGATTCAGATTCAGATTCAGATGTCTTTATTTATCCCCTAGGGGTAATTCGGTTTGCAGACAATTGGTCGCAGCAGTATAAAAAACATGTTCCACACTTTGGCTAGGATCTGTCAGTATTCAAAAACAGCCAAGAAAGCCCAGCAATAAATAAATAAATACAACAGTGACAGTGCAACAGTATCATCAGATAAATAAATACATTTAAAAACAGAGAAACAGATCACACATGTATATAAAAAATATAAAAACACACAGTTTAACCTAACCTGACATATTAGCACTATCACTGTTGTCTAAAAGCCTGATATCAGATGGAATAAAAGAATTAGCAAAGCCATTTGTTTTCCTTCTGGGAGCAAGATAACACCTCCCAGAATGCAACAATGCAAATTTACTATATAGCACATGGTCTGGGTGTACAATAATACTCCTGGCCTTGTGGAGCGCCTGCCTGCATGCTCCACAAAGACTATAATTCGGTTGTGGGCACACCCATGACCCTAGCACGAGTTCCTGTAATGCAAGACAAGCTGTTTTTATTTTTGACTGACAGCCCATAAAACCAAGATATAAAAGAAAAGGTTAAAAGACTCAATAAAATAACGATAAAAGACATAAAATTGGTTTAGATATGTTAACTGTCCGTCCATGGGAGTGGATCTCTCCTTCAATGTGGTTCTCCTCGAGATTTCTTCTTTTTCCCACTGGGTTTTGAAGTTTTTTCTTGCCGAGAAGGAGGGTCTAAGGACAGGGGATGCTTGGGACTTTTTTTCATGTATCTCTGTAGTTGATTGTGTTTTTGTAAAGCCCTTTGAGACGACTTTGTTGTGATTTAGGGCTTTATAAATAAAATTGAATTGAATTGAATTAAAAGAGGTGAGTTTCTGCAGCAGATAAATACGTTGCTGGCCTTTCTTTAAAATAACCTGTTTTTGTCAAATTTAAGGTCTGAGTCAAATATTGTGCCTCAGTATTTGTACACATCGACAATTTCCATCTCTTCTTTGTTGTTTATTTTGTTCTAGACATTGTGTGTTTTGATAAATGGCAAATTAACACTGTTTTAATTTTGAAATATTACAGTTTCTTCTAAGATGGGGGCGGGGTAGGTCTTCCATTGTTTGGGATTACCCGAGAAGTGCAGAATGGAGGACTGCCGTGGTGCCGCCTTTGTTAGAACTTTAGGATTTTACGGGACACGGTTCTGTACATCTGCAGAAGAGTTCAACAACCAATGAAGAAGCAGGACAGTTTTCACCTGTCCTGCTTCTCACTGACGTGTCGTTATATCGCTATGGAAACTGGTTACCGATGTTGACTACAGGAGTGTTCCCTGTTTGGGGTAAGCTGTACGACTGTTTGCAAGTGTTTGAAGACCTTCCGTCAAACTGTGGAGGACATCCTATTCAACCATTTTCACCTGGCAGCCATTTTTTACGTTTGAGGGGTAGTACACAGTTCACAGTTCCATACATTGTCAATAACTAGCTTCAGTGAACTTTTGGGTTGCCAAGATGCCAGCAATTTGGATCTGTCATTAACGATTGATATTGTTGAAAAATGGGCGTGTACGAACTGCAATAAATGGGAAACTACTTTGACAACCAATGGAGTTTACCACAGTGTGTTGGTGCAGTAGATGGTTCACACATACCAAGAGTATCACACAGAGTATTTTAATAAAAAAGGCTGGTACTCTATTGTCCTTCTGGCAGTTGTTGGTGGCAAGGGACCTTTTTGGAATGTGTTTGCTGGACTCCCTGGCAGTGTGCATATGATGCAAGAGTTCGACATAAATCAGGACTCTGGGCTACGGTTCAAGACGAAGGGAAGTTATTCCCTGGAGAGCTTCGGGACATAGGAGACCATGGGACGGGCTACTACATTTTAGGAGATGCCGCCTATCCCCAAGTGAGCTGGCTGATGAAGCCTTTTATGGACAATGGCCGTCAAACTGCACAACAACAGCAAGATCAGCAGAGCTACAGGGGTGGGTGAAAATGCATTTGGGAAATTAAAGGGACGATGGTGGAGTCTGATGAAGAGAAAAGACTGGAGCACAGATATGATTAAGTCCATATTGATAAAATGTTGTGTGCTACAGACAGTGTTGGGAAAGTTCACCTTAATTAGGAACTAGTTCAAAGTTCAGTTCAAGTTACTCAATATGAATTAGTTCAGTTCATCGTTCATTCTTCCAAATTATGAACTACAAGTTCATGGATCCCAAAATGAACTTTTTCGTTCTTTTTTTGTGTTATTATTGTAAACTTATTATTAACCGTTTCTGACGTTATCCCGTAGTCAGGAAATCAGGGGAAAATGCTGTCCGGGACAGAAGTAAGTACCTTACCCCAGGGTTAACTTCCCTCTGCAGGTTCTTAGAACACAAGGAGCGGTTTCAGTGAGCTTCGTTTTCAATGTTTATTTCCAAGAACGGGACAACACCTGCTCTGGTCGCCGGTCACACTCTGTACATTTAACTCTTTTTCTCCGCTCCCAAAAACTCTCTGCACCCCTCTCTCTCTCTCTCTCTCTCTCTCTCTCTCTGCTCCACCCAAAACACTTCTCATTTTCTATTCCACAACATTATGTTGCCAAAATTAGTTCAGAATAATCAAAAAATGACATCTATGATAATGCTGTGTTTTGATCCCATTTTATACCTTATAGGACTCAATAATTACAACGTGATAAGAATGAAATGTGAACTACAGAAGAGCGCAATTCAATAAATGCCAGAATAACCGCGTTCACAACTTCCCGTTCGTTTGGCAAAAGTGAACGAGTCGTTCACGTTCGTCAAAAATATGATAATAGTTTGTGAACAATCGTTCAATGAACTCGTTCAAGTACAACACTGGCTCAAGAACATATGTGAGAGGCGTTCATGGAGGAATGGGCTGTTCCTGTGCCCGTAAACCAACCTGATGTGCCACTCCCTGCAGGTGATGATACAGACGTGACAGTGCCATGGTTATTTCATTAATATTACTGTGTCCTCCATTGTTATTGAATACATTGTGTGTTGGTTCTATTTAAAAAAAAAAGTCCAGATTGTTTTGTTTCCAGCTGTTTTTTCACAGTAGAAAAATGACTTGAGGTCGAACAACAGAGTTTACCGGTACTTCCTCATACATGTCCATGACGCGGTGATGAGGCATCTCTGATTGTCTCAGAATCCCCTCTTGTTCTCTATGTGTGTTTACCTTTACCAGAGTAACATCCAGCTTTTATGCCATTGCTTTTTCTGAAAATGTGCAGGAAAAAAAACAAGGCTTTATTTCCACAGAGAGCACATGAACCAGTTTGACATTTTTTTCCAGTTTGTGCAGCAGCTACTGTGGCGCCGTCTTCTTTTGTAGATGCTAATGCTAATGCTACTTCAGATTCACTGCCGGGGACGGGCTTAACCCCACACATGGGTGACGCTAAAGTCCATCTGACGTCAGATGGACCGGCTTTTTCTGGGTCCCTCATTCCTCTTGTTGTTTTCTGTGAATGCAGTATGCAGCCAGTGGAGGTGATGAACCACTGTGTGTTGGTAAGTCGGGGTGACCCATCAGATTCCAAAAGGAGCGTGGAAAAGTAGTTTTCAGTGGAATGACACCTTTAATGTGTAAACTGTTCAAACTTTGTACTTGTGAAACTTTGCTGTGTGAAATAATAAAAACAGTGAAAGAAAAATCTGTCTGTTTTAACTAACATGACCATAGTTTTTCTCAAAAAGGAAGGTTTTTAACCTAGTCTCCTTAATATTAAATGATAGCTGATTCCATAAGACAGTAACCATGGTAACTAAAGGCTCTCGCTCCAACTGCACTTTTACTTTTGTTTTGGAAAACGTACTGAGTATTTTTTTATTATTCACCTCAATAGACTGAAAACTAGCTAACTAGCGTTAGCTCTAATGAACAACAGCTGATTCATCAGAACATTTACAGTTAAAGATCAATACGTTGTTTTAACCCTTTAACCCCTGATGTGTCAGCAATGACACGTTCTGAAAGGATGGTTTAGTTTCAATATTCACAAAAAAATTACTGTTTTTTTTAGTGTCCATGGATCAGATATATGGAAATAAACAGGTGTCAAAAAAGCAACTGATTTAGAAAAAAGAAAAAGCTAAAACTATTAGAACCAGATTACAATATTATTTATTCATTTTAGTCTATTTTAACTAAGTTAAGTTATTATTTTGTAAATATTTATTAGTTTTTTGTTAATTTTGTTCCTTATTTTGTTTTTTATTTCAACAATTAGTGTTGTATTTCATTATTTTTCTTCACTTTTGTACCATTTGTGTTTTACTTTGTTCATGTTACTTATTATTTTGTTGGTTTATTATACATTTGTGGCTGTTATTGTCCATTTTGTTACTTATTCTATTAATTTTTGACTGGAACTGGAGTTAAAGGGTTAATAAAAAATCTGCATAAACACAGTCATTGTTGTTTGACAGACTGTGACGTCAAACTGGGAACTGGAAGAACATGAAACTAGAACCAGTTCACCAGTGGGAAGTCACAGGTTTAACTGCCAGTCAGTGCATTTTCACCAGTAGAAGAAAAAGTAGGAGTTACAGCTAGATGTGGAAGGCAGCATTATTATTATAATGATCATTACATTCAAAACTAACAGAACATATCATTTAATTAAATATTGTCACCTGTTCATTTTCATGTTTTGTGTTCACATGAATAATTCTTCTGTCAAACTGAGTGGATCATCAGCTGATCAGTTCTGGTTCTTTTTATCTACACCAATAAAATATCACAAAAGAATATATAGACTTTACTGCCACCGTGTGTTCAGCAGGAAGAACTACAGGTAGAAAAGACCACAGCACTGGAAACAACCCAACCTAAGCTCAAGTCACATCTTTTTATCTGCTTTCACTGGAAGATTCTTTTAACTAAATATGTTAATTGCATATATTCTTATGTGTGCATATTTTTTGGATATTTTAGCAGAAAAATGTCCCCTGTATTTTAGAAGAGTTGTTGAATTTGTTTTTAAAATTCATCATTTTTTGGTGTATTTTAAAAGCATGTTTTACACATTTTTTTGGTATATTTTTGTGTATTTTGTAGGGAATTTTAGTCCAACCCCCCAAAAAAAACTAAATAAACAAGGCAACCAACCAAGTGTTTTGATCATAATTAATCTAAATCACATAGATTGACCAATTGATTCTCTAAAAATCAGTTGATTAATTGAGTCGTGCTGCTGCTGTTGGAACAAAAACCTGCAGCCACATCGGCCCTTTGTGGAATCGTTTGGACATGTCTGATCTAAATTAATCTAAAGTAACCCTGTGATGAATGTGACTAAAAAAGTTAATCCTTTGACAGCCTTAATTTTGACCCCAGACTTTTTCTGGAAACTTGAGCCGACCAGCATTTAAGACTTGAGTTTTCTTCATCACTAAAACACATGTGGGAACATTTCATTAGTTTAATTCCAAAAGCATTTGACTTGTAGACCAGTGATACAGAAGTACTGGACCAGGACTTGGTATCGGACCAGGACTTGGTATCGTTCAGAGGTTAAAAAAAGCCTGGTGTGGACATGTGTGGACGACTGAAGAGGCTTCTGTGTCCAACACTGAGGACAAGTCACTAGAGTTTTATTAAACCAGTTCTCACACACAGATCCAGATCCAGGACCTCAGTGGTCCTCTGGCGCCCCCTTCAGACTGGACCTGCTCCTCTTCTGCTCCTTCTGGTCCAGGGCTCGGTACAGTTTTTTACGCAGCTCCTTCTGTCGTTTGGTTTTGGCCTCCTCCTGTTTGTCTTTGTGCTGCAGGAACTCCTTATGTTTACTGCGCTGCACCTTCTGAGCCTTCTTCTGTTTATGGTTATAGACCGTACTGAGGGCCTGGAGGAGCGCCACCACCTGGAGGAGGAGACAATATACAATAGAAATAAACTAACTATAGAATATACAACTGGAACTATAGAATATACAACTGGAACTATAGAATATACCACTAAAACTATAGAATATACCATTAGAACTATAGAATATACCATTAGAACTATAGAATATACCACTAAAACTATAGAATATACAACTGGAACTATAGAATATACCACTAAAACTATAGAATATACAACTGGAACTATAGAATATACCACTAAAACTATAGAATATACAACTGGAACTATAGAATATACCACTAAAACTATAGAATATACCACCAAAACTATAGAATATACAACTGGAACTATAGAATATACAACTGGAACTATAGAATATACCATTAGAACTATAGAATATACCATTAGAACTATAGAATATACTATTACAACTATAGAATATACAACTGGAACTATAGAATATACCACTAAAACTATAGAATATACAACTGGAACTATAGAATATACCACTAAAACTATAGAATATACCATTAGAACTATAGAATATACCATTAGAACTATAGAATATACTATTACAACTATAGAATATACAACTGGAACTATAGAATATACCATTAGAACTATAGAATATACCATTAGAACTATAGAATATACCACTAAAACTATAGAATATACAACTGGAACTATAGAATATACCACTAAAACTATAGAATATACAACTGGAACTATAGAATATACAACTGGAACTATAGAATATACCACTAAAACTATAGAATATACCACCAAAACTATAGAATATACAACTGGAACTATAGAATATACAACTGGAACTATAGAATATACCACTAAAACTATAGAATATACCACCAAAACTATAGAATATACAACTGGAACTATAGAATATACAACTGGAACTATAGAATATACCACTAAAACTATAGAATATACCACCAAAACTATAGAATATACAACTGGAACTATAGAATATACAACTGGAACTATAGAATATACCATTAGAACTATAGAATATACCATTAGAACTATAGAATATACTATTACAACTATAGAATATACAACTGGAACTATAGAATATACCACTAAAACTATCGAATATACCACCAAAACTATCGAATATACAACTGGAACTATAGAATATACCATTAGAACTATAGAATACACCATTAGAACTATAGAATACACCATTAGAACTATAGAATACACCATTAGAACTATAGAATACACCATTAGAACTATAGAATAAACCATTAGAACTACACAGAATCATTAAGAACGTCTTGTCAGCAGTCGGTCAGATGTTTCTAATCAGTTCTTCTTCTTCTGTTGCTTGTCCATCCCATCATAGTTAGTTCCATGTGTTGTTGCTGCTTCAGTTGGACTCACCTTCCTCTCGTGCGGTTCTCGGATCACCCCCGGCCTCTGCAGGTCTCTGGGGGTCTTTCCTTTCCTCTGCTGCTGCTTGGGTTTGCTCTTAAAGGGCAGGGCTTTCTGCAGCTCCTTTGGGATGTGGAGGGGGTTGAAGCGTCTGTGGGCTCGGACCACCGGCTGGAAGGGAACACAGCAGTCAGCGGTCCAGCCTCTAATGTACCATTTAAGCGTCTGTCAGAGGACACTTAGGCTCTCTGAGACCCATTTAGTCTCTCGTTTGACATTTATTGTTAACCCACAAAGACTCAATGTTATTTTTGTCTCAGCTCCTAAATTATATTTTTTTAAATATCTAAACTTTCTTAAGCGATTTATCACCATTTGTTATATGATCGCCTGTATTTTGCATTTTCATCAGAATAAATCAGTTATTTTCCTGCATTTAAATATACTGGCCATGAAAACATTAATAAAACCTCACTTTAAAATGTATGATTATTCGATCAAAAACAGAGAAAAAAAGTAGAAAAAGTGACTTTCTTAGTAAGACCTGTCATGAACTGAACATAAATCATTTTAACTCTCAAATAAAGGCCACTCATCAAATCCACCCTGACCTAGAACATCTCAACCTGGTTCAACTTTATCACCGAACACAATACTAAACTGTCCCCAATAATAAATCAGGCAGTAAAATCACCCAAAGCCCCTGAGTGAACTGTACAGGCTGCCCCTCCCATCACTGACAAGCTTCATTGTCAGTTATTGTCTGTTTTTAAGTCTAGGTTAAAAACCCACCTTTTCAGACTGTCTTTTAACCAACAGTACTGTGTCACATTTATACTTAACTGGTGGCCTTTTTATCTTTTCATCTGTGTATTTTTGTTTTATTCTCTTTCAATTATTCTTATACATTTGATTGGGTTGTCTTCTCCTGTGTTTTACTTATGTTTTAGATGTAAACCACTTTGTTTTTCTTTTATGTTGTTGTAAAGTGCTATATAAATAAACTTGGATATTGTGCTTTATAATTAAAAATTAATTCAGGTTAGTGTTAGGTTCAGAAAATTAATATTATTATTAGTATTATTATTGTTCTATTTCATTTTGTGTTTGAGTTTGTGTGACTGAGGATGTGGAATAACGTGTTAACAGTGCTCTTATTTATATATGGATTCATTCTGGTTGTGCTGAGTCACTTGGAGCCATTTAGTATCATACACTATTATGTCGTTATTTGCAGGTAAAGGGCGCCCTCGAGTGGTCAAATTAAGTGCAGTAACATGTGGTTTGTACTTCTGCTGTTCCTGTAACAGTTCAGATCTAAGGGGGAGCTTGTCTCCGCCCCTTCCAGGAGGCTCATATAGCCTGAGGTCGGAAAATTAATGAATGGTATTCAATGGGAAATAAAATGTTAAAATGGTATTGGTTTGTCATGTGCCCTAAAAACACACACATGTTGTTCCTCATAATAAATGATAATTATTGACGTGTTTCAACTGCTTCTGTTAACCAACGGCTGATTCATTTGTGACTAAAACCTGTTAATAATTTGGACTACACGTCTGGCGCACATGTGACGTCACCACAGACACACCACCACAGCTGAGCGGAGTGTGACGTCACACACGCGACTCATTGCAGTCTCTTACTAAACCCACATAAAACCTAACGTCACCTTTGCTTCCCATCATAAACAGGTGGTCTGTCTATGCCACATCAAATATTTCTTATTAACCGCTATCATATGTGAATTTTACAGCACCTGTCAAACGGAAACAGAATTTATCTTGACTCGCTCCATTCACTCCCATTCATAATTTGTGCGAGCTAAGCACCCATGGATCAAGGACATGACTTAGCCTCCCCAGAAGGAACCGAACAGACATGTTTTCTTTCTTTCTGTTTGTATGGCCAGGAAAACGTACACCTGTAAGTATTTTCTGTTCAGTTATTGTGAGAATTCATAGCACAAAATGTCTTTGTTGTTGGATGAAAAGCCAATAGAATCCATAATAACCGGAAAATGCTAATTGTTAGCATGTCTATGGATTTTCCCCATTCAATTTAGCATTGAGCTAGCGATTTATTTATTTTAATTTCAGTGTGTAATGACATGTACACGTGCTAAAACAATGAATTTAACTGAGACATATTTTGTATGTTTGCAGTTTTACACTGAGTCAAGTGTGGAACAAAGTTGTGGCGTCCGGCTTCTTTTGGGAAACTCATCTATCTGCTGAGCTAACGGCTACACACACAAGCAGGAGCAGAGTACTACATACCATAGTGTGTGTGTGAGGACTGAACTAAAAAAGCCTTTGTATTGTGTTGGATTTTATGTGTTATAACTGAACAATTTGGACAGTTATTGTGAATACACTAACATTTGATTTAGTGGAATAAGAGTGTGTTTAGTTACATGTTACAACTCAATAAGGTTGGGGATTATTGTGAATACACTCATTAACATTTAAACGAAGGTGAGAGTTGTGGTGAACATGTTTAATAAAGTTTGATTAACTTTCACTTAATACGCCTTATAGTCCAGCGATTTTTTTTTTCACATAAACCATTCATTTACAGTAATGCAGAAAATACAGTAAACTTGTAGGTATTTATAAAGGGGCTGTTTTTTGGTTTGTTTTATTGTAAAACATTGTGTATTATTGTAAAATGTGTTGTGGATTTTTTTTTGGTGTCCTGCCAAAAGCTCTTCAGCTTCCTAAGGTGTCCCATTTCACATAATTTATATGCTGTTTTTAGCATATTTTTAGTGTTTTTAGTTGGACCCTATTAACATGTGAATAAAATTAACTGATTGGACTGTTAGTGTTCCATCTTTTCCTTGTGGTGCCGTCGTCCTCATACCTTGTACAGGGAGTCTGTGTTGGGTTTGTTGCGGATTCCCAGGTCGTGTTTGAGCTGGCCTACTGTCCTCATCCCTGCCCAGCTGTCCTTCTGACCCAGCGGCAGCAGCAGAGACGTCACAGGGTTGTAGAGCTGAGGAACCACCACCGGATACCAGGACCGAAGGAACACGATGTCTGCGCACATCACAGAAAACACGACAGGAGCCACATCAACATCAGAACAAGTTAACAGTAAACATGCTTTGTCCTCACTAGGGTCTAGAGTCTCTAGGGTCACAGGGGCCTCAAGGGTCATGGGGATCACTAGGATCTTCAGGGTCATGGGGATCACTAGGATCTTCAGGGTCATGGGGGTCACTAGGATCTTCAGGGTCATGGGGGTCACTAGGGTCATAAAAAAGGCTCATTTTAAGCCTGTGGAAATCAGAGCCTGTGCCTCTGTTCAAAACACATTTAACCCATAAAGACACAGTGCTACTTTTGTATTAGTTCCCAAATGATTTTTTTCCCTGTACCTTTTATAACTGATTTCCATATATTTCCTCATATTTCATTTAAAGGTCATGTCGATATCCATGAAATAAGATAGTTCACTATATTAAAACAGAAAAATGAAAAAGAAGATGTTGCTAAGAGAATGTAAAAACAAGTGTGTACATCCACTGTCATTGATTCAACTCCATGGGTTTTACTGGTGAATCAATGTTGTAGAAGATGATGGTGTTTCCATGGTAACTACTGAGCCTTTGAATGTCTAAATATGGTCATATGACCATGATAAGATGAAACATTTTATTGTACAGCAATTATTGACATGCATTGATAGAATGGGTGGATGAACAGGTAATAAACTGTTTAGATCAGCAGATGGTTTGTGACACCGGTGAGTCTTTGGGTCTTTATGGGGTAACAAAGCTGACCTCTGGGCGGTAACAGTGGTGCAGTGGTTAGCACTCATGCCTCACAGACAGAAGGATCATGGTTCAATTCAGTGCCGTGTAAATTAAAGGCAGTTCCGCTAAAATATGCTGTTGCATTTAGCCACAATCGTCCTCGTGTAAACATCCCCTCAGAGCGCTTTACTAGTGTTTTGGTTTTTTATTTGTATTTACGAGTTTCTTTTCTCGTTTGTATTCTTTTGAGAAACAATAAAAATGTTGAATAAAATAATGTGTTAAGACACAAGTTTACAACCCTGTCCTTAAAAATGACAGAAAATAAAAAGTCTAGTACGATCTCTGGTACACACGTCAACTTAGCGTGTCATGACTAAATTTCCTCCAAAATCTCCTATGCACTAAAACACTTTAACACAACCAGAGGACCAAAGTGCTGTGTAGAAAATAAATGAAACCAAAGTAAAAGAATAAAATAGATTAAAAGACATAGAAACTAGACAAAAACTGTGAAGAAGAATAAAATTTATATTATATTTCTTAATAAATGTCTAATTTTTGCAGTCGTGCTCAGTTAAAGAGTTGAACACTCACCGCTCATGAGCAGCCGGTCCTCAAACGTGGCTCTGTACGCTCCTGCTGGTGTAGACAGAGCCTTTTTGATCTGACCTCTGACCCCTGACACTGTTCGGACAGAAGCTCCTTCAAATTTGGCCACTTCCAGCACCGTGTTGAACATTCCCTGTCAACATACGAGGGTGGGGTTAGTTCAGGTCAGGCTGTCATCAAGGGCGTGGTCACAGATGGACACGCCCACTATTACTGGATTCAGAACTTTACAACCAGACCCCTTTCACACAAATATTCCACAAAATTGTAAAGATCTAAATCCACATGACTCAAAGGGTAACATTTTATTTAAATATTTTAAATGAAAAATGTCTAAAACTACTGTGTCACAGATGGACAGAAAATTTAATTCTATTTTTCCCAGAATTCCAAAGTTCTACAGTGAAGTTCCTCTGACATTTTCCTCCTCAAAAGTATTCAGTGTTTTTACCTTAAACCCTCTACTTTACCTTCAACCTTATATTTGACCAAAAACTTTTAACATTGGTTGGGTGAGATTATTGTTATCACCTTCTGTGTGTGTGTGTGTGAGTGTGTGTCTGCAGAGACATATGTTATAACTCAATGAATACTTGAGATATCACCATGAAATTACACACACGCACACACACACACACACACACACATATATATATATATATATATATATATATATATATATATATATATATATATATATATATATATATAGCTAATGTGCATTAGATGCAATGATCCATTTGAGTAAGGGTCAAAGGTTAAGGTCACAATTCACTATAAAAAAACTACAATATCACATTATCGGTTATAACTCAAGACGAGAGGGTCACAGAACTTTCAGATGTTTACCAAACAATGGGGAATGGAGATTTCTACAATTCTCATACTTGGTGTTATCACCCATGACCAATCGGTTTTGAGATCTCTGTAAGTCAAAAGTCAAATTAACTTCTGTAACACTGTTTTTCTCAGGCCATGTACCTCTCTGTATTCATAAGACGTCTTAGGAGTAGGCCTGAAATAGTCGATTGTAGAGTGCAGAGTTAGACGCTCTGGAAGGTCACATTTTTGTTGCATTCTTTTTTTTAAAAACAACAACCTGTTAGTAGGCTAAGCTTTGCTGTTGCATACAGCGTCTAATGAAATACTAGATTGTGTTTTTTAAAAAGAATGCAACGAAATCATGAATTTCCTGAGTGTGAGGCTTCCTTATGAACACAGAGAGGTACGAGGCTAGAGATCAGTAACTGTGGACACACTATCTGAGGACATGAAGACCTCTGGACACTTTGGTTTGTCTTCAGGGACCCTCTACTTACTACCACGTAAATGTGATGTTGTTTAGAACTTTAGAAGAGGTCTAAACATAGACTTTCGTGTTGGTGAAAAAGACAAGTCCTAATCACTTCCATGTTAACACAGTTTGGCTCAAAATGGCAAAATTGAAATTTGGTGTGTTTTTGACGTCAACTATATGTATGTTAAACTTATTTTTACTCTGGATAATCCCTTTAAGAACAGACATTTTGAAGCCAAATACAAAGTCCTTTCTTACCTTAATGAAGCAGGTGTTCTTAAAAATCTTGTAAGGGTAACCAACAAGTTTGAGCTTCTTCACTACGGTCACAGATTTATCCAGGTCCAGAACCACTCCTGTGGCTGCGATACGGAAGTTAGCCTGTGCAAACAAAACATATGCACATGTCAGTCAAACCCTTTCACACAGATCAACTCTGCATTTTTTTTTACTAAAAAAAATAAATAAATCTAATACACAATGGAAAACAGGTGGGAGGATTTGGGTGGAAAAGTATGATAAGGTATTTGCAGGAATATTCAAAATTCAAGTCATTGTAGAAAAACATTCACAATTGTTTGGAAACTATACATTAGAAAAAAATGCCCCCCTAAACAGTAGTAAAAATAGTACAGGCTTTTTTTTGTAATTATTTGCTTCAATTAAGTAAGTAAAGTAATAAGATCTGGAATTAAGGACAAAAAGGGAATTAAAAAAAGTGGAATTAAGGGGGAAAAAAATCTGGAATTAAGCAAAAAATAAATAAAATCTGGAATTAGCAACCCCCCAAAAACAAAAAAAAATCAATCAAACAAACAAAAAAACTGTGGAATTGAGAAAAAATCTGGAATTAAGCAAAAAAAAAAAAAAATCTAATTAAGCAAAAAATAATAATAATCTTGAATTAACCAGAATACCATGGAAGCCCGTTTACGCCACTTGAAAAAAAGTTTGATTAATTGCGAGATAGTTTTTCACAATTCTGACTTATTATGGATGAACTCTGCCACCTGTGTTTTATTCGTCCTGTGCCAGAGATGGTTTGTTGCCAAAGTTCTTTGTAAAGTGCAGAGGATTATTTCAACATCATGTAATAGCATCTGAATCTCACTGTTTGTATAAACCACCCCCGAAAATAGCTTTCAACGTTCAAATCCATCTTGAATGTGGGCTAGGGGTGTTTCGTAACATAAAGTATCCCAGAAGATAAGAAGTCAGAAATGTGAAATACTGTCGCAACTTTTTGTCAAATGGCATAAATTGGCTTCTATAAAAAACTAAAAAAAGTTGTATTAAGAAAAAAATCTTTAATTAATCAAAAAAAAAAAAAAGAAGAAAACTGGAATGTAGCTGTATTTATTGATTTATATTTTACAATTATCACCCCTCACTCCACCCTCCTGAGGGGTACTGTGTTTGGTTTGTGTTTTTGTTTGTCCTTCAGTTAAATAGTTGAACCCACTGACGTTGTTCAGATTAGTTCCAGGTGACATTAGGTGACGTATGGATTTTGAGCCTTAACTGCAAAAATCTAAATCTATTTTTTGTAATTTTTAGTTTAAATATGTGATCAGATTAAAATCAAACAGAATCACTTACAGAGGAATTTTTCAGTCAGATAGAAGAACTGATTTATAGACAATAGATCTGGAACTAATCTGATTAAACTAATCTGAACATGATCGGTTTAACTGGTTCATTGGCAGATTTTTCTTTTTGCTTTAATGAAACCAATTTTTTTAAATTAATCTTGAATGAAGCAAAAAAAAAAAAAAAAACAACAACAACAAAAATCAAACAAAAAAACAATCTGGAATTTAAGCAAAGAAAACAGATTTCCATCATGTTGTCTATGATGCTGTCCTGAAGGAAAATAAAACTTACTTTAGTTCCTGTTACCGACTGTATGGCCAGAAAGCCGGTGCCCTGGGGTGTGATTGGACCTGCAGGACGAGAGGCATGGGTTCAAACAGAGACTTTAAACATCATTTTCAGAATCACATCCACTCACATATGATCTAAAGACTATATCTGCAACACATGTAAAAAAGTATGTTTACAAAGATCAACCTCTGTTTATCAGTGAAAAGATTAAATATGTTTGTTTTTAACCTCAACCCACAGACAGGGAAAAGGCTCCTGTTATTGGTTCATTTTTACCTCCACCAAGGAGGTATTCATTTTGGTTTGGTTTGTCTGGGTGGATCTTCTTAAAGTCATGTCTTTCTTAACCCAAGTGAGTTCCCTTCAATTTTGAGAATGATCCTGACAACCAACTGCGTTCCAAAAATGATCACAAATCCAGATTTTCCCATTTACTTACAAAGGACATATTTTCTTAAATTTCATGTCTTGTACGATGCACATTTCACGCTTTACAATTCACTCACAAAAGATCACAGTCATAGAGGGTGGATATTTATAAACCACCAATGAAGCCTTTTTCTGGATCAGATCCTGAAGAAAAAATTCCTCAATATCTTCAAAACTATTAAAGTTATTCACAAGATTTTAGGAACTAGAGGTATGTTTTAATTGTCAACGGTTCAGATTATCATAAAATCTAAGGTTATAGAGCAGGGGTGTCAAACATGTGGCCCGGGGGCCAAATGCGGCCCGACAAAGGTTCCAATTTGGGCCCGTGGGATGAATGTGCAAAGTGCAAAAATTCCACAGTTAAGGTTGTGGCACTGATTTTAGTTCAGGTTCCACAAACAGACCAATATGATCTACAGTCAAATTATAATAAAATAACCTACAAACCTACAAAAAAGAATGACTCCATATTTTCTTTTCATTTTGATGTGAAAATAATTGACATTATGCCCGTAAATAATGACAACTTTAAATTTCTGTCTCTGTTATAGTCCAAAAAATAACATCAAATAAGGAAAATACTTATACTTACGAACTATCCTGTAAGAATAACATGTGAAAAACCTGAACAAATATGAACACCCTGAAATTTCTAAAGAAAATTAAGCACAATTTTAACAATTTAGTGTCTTTGTAGTAGATCTGATCCATAATGTACGCATGTAAATGATTAACTGAGGCATAATATTGTTAGAATTGCACAGATTTTTCTTGAGATATTTCATTTTTTTCAGGTTATTCACACCTTTCTTGTTGGATAGTAAGTGTTTTCATAAGGTAATTAGGTTTGTTTGCACTAAAACAAAGACAAAAATGTGGAATTGTCATTTTTTTTCTCAGTTATTATGTTATTATTTTAGATCAAATTGGGCTGAATGTGGCCCCTGAAAGTCTTGAGTTTGAGACCCCTGTTATAGAGGGTCCACTCACCCACTGTGACCCTATGTTTGACTGGGACACTATTAGCCTTGGTGGAGGTTTGTAGACTGTTTTTGTCCGTCTTTCTGCCTGTCAGTAACTTTATACCAAAACTACGAGAGCACTTTCCATTACATTTTCAGTAAAGGTGCGAAGTAGTAATGTTGAAAAGTTCTATAATAAAGTATCCCCGTTAAAAAACCCAAAACCCAGACACGTCACACACTTCTATGCATGTACTTTGTTCATGTTTCAGATTAGCATTAGCTTTAGCATTAGCAGGTCGTGCAGTGATGGGGCTGCGTCTTACCCCAGATGGAGGCGCCACAGTGCATGTGCTGTGGCGTGTACTTGAGCAGGCGTTGGCGTCCGTTGTGGTCCTCGATGTGGTACAGGGGAATGGTCTGGAAGCGGCGCCAGCCTAAGGACAGGATGAGGGGGTCACGGGTCTTCAGGATGCGGTTGTGCCAGCGGTGTTTCTTCAGACGCATCTAACACAAACACAACACAGAGGCTCAATAACAGGTCAATAATTTATATTAATGAGTAAATTCTGTACATATTTAGAGTAAAACTTTTTTTTTTAACAACTGTACATTATATATAGAATTATTTATTTGTTTATTTACAGAAATTATCATTCTTGTGTGCTGTGATATAAACTTAGAATTTCCCCTAGTGCACAGGTGTCAAAGATAAGGCCTGGGGGCCAAATCCGGCCTGCCATAGGGTCCAAACTGGCCCCAGGATGAATAACAATGAAGATATTAATGGTGCAAAAATTATTTTAATTCTGGTTCTACATACAGATAAGATCTCTATTGGGTCAGAGCAGTAAAATATGATCATAATTACTTATAAATAATGAAAACAGCTGATTTTAATGTAAAAAAAAAAAAAAACTAAAGTAAAATTACATGAACATTTTTATATTAACCAACCATCCTTTGACAAAAACCTGAATAAATACCTGAAAAAAATATGAACCACCTGAAATATCTGAAGTAATATCTGAATCTGATATCTAAAATAAAAGACACCTGCTTATTGTGAAATATTTCTTCCTGTAACATGGACTCAAACTGAGGTGTTACAACATAGTTTAAATTAGATGTTTTCAATCTCAAAAATGTTCAATTTGTACTTTTCAAGAACAGATAAAAAAGTTAAAGAAAAATATTCATTCTGTTTTTGTTCTATTCTTCATATAAACACAGTTAGGTTTTTAATTCTATAAAAATGGTAAATACTGCACAGATTTTACTTCTGCAAAAAGGCTGTAATTACTTACACATAGGGAATTTTTGGATCCAATTATTGACAAAAACAGACCAAATAGACCAGGTTTTTTAATAAATATGTATTTTTGTACAGAGGATAAGGACTGTGAAAAGAAAATGAGTTAGGACGCCCCTGACATAGGACATCCTTTACCTGTAAATATCCAACATTGCCTTCGCTGGAGCCCAGGCCTCCGAGAATGATGGGATAATGTGGATCGAAGTTGGTGACAAACTCGCAGGGCACAGAGCAGACCTCTATACGGACGTACATGCCTGGTCTGTAGCCTTCGTACTGAACCCTGCTCTCATCGTCCATGTCCTCAAACTCTGCCCGGTTCAGCTGAGCACGCACACACACACACACACACACACACACACACACACACACACACACACACAGTTTGAGGAAAACTGCAGAAATATTCCCTCTACGTAGACACTAGGGTTGGTAAGGCTGATATCATATGCACGTCAATATGTAGTAAGTACTTTTTAAAAAGTGTTTTTAAAAGCCTGTTTATTTATCAGATCTGCTTTTAAAGATGTCATTCCACTGAAAACCACTTTGCCACACTCCTTTTGGAATCTGATGGGTCACCCATTTCAATTTGCTTATAGAGCGGGGCGTAGCACAGAGGATGCTATTGTCAGCGTCACTCACTTAATAAGCAAGCACTTAGAAGATCCTAAGGCATATGCACGTGTTCTTTTTGCAGATTTCAGCTCTGCTTTTGACACTGTTTGTCCTCTGTTACTTCTTCAGAAGCTAACTAAATTGAGTGTAAATCCTGTCATCATAAGATGGCTCTACTCACTGTTAACAAACAGATCCCAACAGGTTAAGGTAAACTCAGTGCTTTCTAGTCCAAAATTGTGTAGCACTGGAGTACCACAAGGGGGCGTGTGTTCACCTTTTCTTTTCACAGTCTACACAAATGACTTTAGAAGTAGTCTACCTAACAACTACATCTTAAAATTCTCAGATGACACTGTAATACTTAGCCTTTTGAAGGGTGTGGATAGTCTTGTGGGCTATATGGAGGATATTCACAACTTTAACACTCAGTGTGGTGCTAGTCACCTTATCCTAAACACCACAAAGACAAAAGAAATGATCTTTGACCCGAGAGGTGTAGGTGTCCATGACCCTGTGGTCATTGGGGGCACACAGATAGAGCAGGTGGCTTCATATAAGTACCTAGGGATCCACATGGACAATCAGTTGAAATGGCATGACCAGGTGGATCATCTCTGTGCAAAATTGGCACAACGATTGCACTTTCTCCGTAGGCTCAGACTCTTTGGTGTGAGCACAGGACTTATGACTACCTTTTATGATGCTGTCCTAGGAAGCATTATTAGATATGGTATGGCTGCTTGGTTTGGAACACTCTCTGTCCAGCTCAAAGCCAGAATATCCAAAATGGAAAAAACAGCTATGAAGGTAATTGGGAGGCGAGACTCTCCTTCTCTCCAGTCTATCTTTGAAAAGACAGTGCTCGGTTTGGCTAATAGAGTGCTGTCAGATCCCTCACACATTCTATTCCCTGAATATGCGCTATTACCTTCAGGCAGACGTTACAGTGTGCAGTTGCAAAAGCAACCGTTTTAAAAATTCTTTTCTTCCCACTTCGGTGGTACTACTAAACAGCCGGAACGTGGCTCATAGATCGTAGTCTTTGGAATCTTGTTAGTTATGTCCCCTCTTACGTCCGGGGATTTGCACTTTTTTCTCTTACTTATTATTATTTATTGTTGCTTATTATGGTCTTCTTTCAATGACTGTACAATGCTGGTTTGTGTATTGTCTGTATGTGTTTTAAAACGTGATGTTAGACTATATGCACTTTTGCCCAAGACAAATTTCCCGTAAGGGACAATAAAGTATATCTCATCTCATCTCATCATCACCCCGAGTTACCAACATGAGCTACATTTGAAAGTGGTGTGTCGCCTCCACTGGCTGTATTTACTATTTATAGAAAACAACACAAGCTGTGTTTCCATTACCCTTGGAAATTCACAAAATGTAAATATTGCTATAAAAAACTGGTAATGGAAACGCCTGAATTTCGAAAAAAAAAAAAAGACTAAAATATTGATAAAAAGTTTTCACACTTTCATGAGGTGGTTTTTCATATGTTTAGATATTCCACTATATCGCAAAAGCTCAATGGAAACACTTTTTCCACAATATATGTCACAGGATGTAACTACATAGTCACATGACCACTTCTCTTGGAGTGAAAATGACACTGTAACCATAACAACCATTGGCTGCTTATAATTTGTTGTTAAGTGCTGAGTATATTTACACTTAATATTTCAGTCTGACAACGTAGGGACCACATGTACAGACCCTTATAATGTTTTACATGTTAGTGTCTTTAAATAGTTCGTCAGTGACTTTTACTGACGAGAGAATTAGCCGATTCATTCATGCTAATGCTGGTTGTGAAATAGCCCCCCCCAGCTGCTAAAATGTTCTATTTGCACTAATTATTCGGTTTTATTCTGTTTCTTAGCTGTTTTTTTTATTTACTTATTTTAGTATGTGTCTCCGGAAGCCAAGCAACGACATTTCGTTGCCAAAAATCCCACTGTTGTGTGTATTCTTGTGCAATGACAATAAAGGAAGTCTAAGTCTAATGCTATTACATGCTAATTCGCGGTTGTCATTTAAACACATCTAAAGCATATTTACACTTAATATTTCAGTCTGACAATGTAGGGACCATATGTACAGACCCTTATAATGTGAGACAGGTGGTTTGTTTTACATGTTAGTGTCTTTAAAGAGTTCGCCAGTGACTTTTACTGACGAGAGAATTAGCCGATTCATTCACTCTAATATCAGGGTGATACTGCGGTCAAGTGATCTGAAGCTCCGAAGGTGACAGCAGTGAAATGTCGTGGGATGATATTTCAGGAGAGTTACGACACTCCTGCCTAGAACAACCGTCAATGGAAACACGTTCAAAGTGCAAATATTTGTCGAAATTTGAGGAATATCGATATTGTTTTGCGAAAAACTGTAATGGAAACACAGCTACAGAGAAACGAGCCACTCAGACAAAGCCTGTCCACTACACGTCCTGTGGACATGGGCGTCACCCACATGGGGTTACACCCGTCCCCCGTTGCAGTGAATCTGAAGTAGCATTAACATGGACAGGAGAAGACAGCGCCACAGTAGCTGCTGCACAAACTTGAAAAAAAAAATGATGGAGCAAACTGGTTCGTGTGCTCTCTGTGGAAATAAAGCTTAATTTTTTTTGCCTGCAAGTTTTCAAAACAAGCGACGGCACGAAACCTAGCTGGATGATACTTGGGTAAAGGTAAATATATACACACAGAGAGTGGAGGGGGGAGAGTTCCTTCATGCATTCTGAGCCAATCAGAGACGCATCATGGACATGTATGAGGAAGTACTGGTAAACTCTGTTGTTTGACCTCAAGTCATTTTTCTACCGTGAAAAAAAACAGCTGGAAACAAAACAATCTGGATGTTTTTTTAAATAGAACCAACACACAATGTATTCAATAACAATGAAGAACACAACAATCCTCAACCATTGCACACAACCACATTGGCACTCTAGTATGTTATTTGTTATGTTATTTTATGCTGTTATTTATGTTCTGTAAATTATGTCCAGTCTGTTTCTCTTCTTGGTACGTGATGGCACCACTTGTAACGGGAATCAAAGACATGGCAATAAAGCTGATTCTGATTTTTTATTGTTGTTGAATAAACATGATTAATAATCGTGATTTCAATTTTGATCCAAATAATTGTGATTATTATTTTTCCATAATCATTCAGCTCTACCTGGTGATATTATTCTAAACCAACGGTGTCCAAATCCAGTCCTCGAGGGCCGGTGTGCTACATGTTTTAGATATTTCCCTCTTCAACATGATTCAGTTTAACCCTTTAACTCCTGAAAATTTTGCAGTTCCACGTTAAAAATAATTAAAATAAGCAATAAAATGGACAAAAATATCCAAAGTCATCAATAAAATGGACAAAAATATCCAAAGTCATCAATAAAATGGACAAAAACATCCAAAGTCATCAATAAAATGAACAAAAACATCCAAAGTCATCAATAAAATGGACAAAAATATCCAAAGTCATCAAAACAATGAACAAAAATTAATAATAAACTGACAAAATAATTAGTAACATGAAGAAAGTACGACACAAATGGAGCAAAATTAAAGAAAAAAAAATCAAATAAAAAGTATAATGTAAAAAAATAAACAATGAGAAACAAAATGAAGAAAAACTGTGTCTTACTTTGTTCATGTTACTAATTATTTGTCAGTTTATTATTAATTTTTGTTCATTTTATTGATGACTTTGGCTATTTTTGTTCATGTTGTTGCTTATTTTAATTCTTTTTACTGTGGAACTGCTTAAGTTTCAGGAGTTTAAAGGTTAAACTGAATCGTGTGGAAGAGGGAAATATCTAAAACATGTAGGACACCCCTGGTCTAAACGTTTTATTCAGTGACCGTTTCTCTGGGACCGTGCTCGTGTGGGTGATGACGTCGTACCTCAGCCTGCTTCTGCATCTCTTCCTTCAGATCGTCAAAGTAGGTGGCTTCTCCGTCGTCGTACTCGGAGTCGAAACGCTCCTTCAGCCGCCGTTTCTTCTCCAGACACTTGTTCTTCTGGACTTCGTCATCGTCCACCTTCATCTGAGTCTCCTCAGCATCATCGTCTTCATCGTTGTCAGTGTTCTGCTGGTGGTAAGATGAACCCACACACACACACACACACACACGAAAAAAAATGAGTTCAAGCAGAATCTTACGACAATCAGTGAAGAAGGAAAATATGGAAAAAGGACGATATTAAACTGGAAAAAATCTAAATCTGACCAAGTGTATATTACTAATTTCTAGTCTACATATCTCATCTCATTTATAATAAGACATTGAAGGAACACATTTGATCTCCAGTAGGTTGGAGTAATAAAATAATCAAAAAAAATAATAGCATAATAACCTATAAATAATGATAAGTCGAACATTTTGTGTGTTTTAGTGTAAAAAAAAACCCATTCAATTATAAATATGCTTACTTTTATAAACTATTTAAACAAAAAAGATGTAAATAACCTGAAAAAACAGAAATTTCTCAATAAAAACCAATATTATGAGTGAACTTGTCATTAGTCCATATTCATTATGGATCAGTTCTACAAAGACACTAAACACTGAGGAACAGAAACAGAAAATGAGTCAAATTGTGTTTAATTTTCTTTAGACATTTCAGGTTGTTCATATTTTTTTTCAAATTATTCACACAGAAAATATAATCATTTTTTTAATGGGGAGGAAAAAATCTAAATCAATATTTCTTCCCATCTTTTGCCTTATTACATTTTTTTTTGCTTTATTCAAGAACTAGTTTTGCTCATTTCAAAAAGAATTTTGTGCTTAATTTAATTTGGTGAATTATTGATCGTGCACTATAAACATTTTACTCTGACCTTAAGTGTATTAGTGTCATTTCTATAGTTTAAATATGTGATCAGATTAAAATCAGACAAAATCACCTACAGGGGAACTTTTCAGTCAGATAGAAGAACTGGTTTATAGACAATAAATCTGGACTAATCTGATTAAACTAATCTGAACAAGATCAGTTTTAACTGGTTCCACTGGCAAATTTTTTTATGCTTAATTCAAGATTAAAATTTTAATTAATTCTAGATTTATTTATTTTCTTTTTGAGCAATTCAGGTTTTTCTCTTAATTCAAATATTTTTTCTTAATTCTAGATTTTAATTTTTTTTTTGTTAAATTCTAGATTCTGTTTTGCTTAATTCAAGTTTTTTTGTTCGTAATTCAATGGTTCAAGCAGATTATATTAGTTTAGTTCAGATCAGACTATATTATTTGAAATAATTTTATATCACATCAGATTATAGATTATAGATTATATTAGTTCACATCAGATTATTTATGTTCAAATCAGATTACATTAGTTCAATGAATTTATCTGGTTCCACTGGCAGATTTTTTTTAATTATTTTTTTTGTTGCTTAATTCCAGATTTTTATTTATTTATTTGTTGTTTGGCTTGATTATGTGTTATTTTTGATTAATTAGAGATTTTGTTTCCTTAATTCAGGATTTTTGTTTTTGTCTTAATTAAAAATTTTCTTTCTTTTTTTTTTTTTTGCATAAATTCCAGTTTGTTTGTTTTTTTATTTTAATTCTAAATAGATTCTTATATAACAGATCTATAATAGATCTTTAAAATCTTATTTCAAGAAATCTTACCAAGATCATTTTCACTGGTTCCATTGGCAGATATTCGTTTTAAACTTAATTCAGGCAATAAAAAATGTTTTTTTTAACTCGTTTTTAGAGGCTTATTTTTCCAGCTTATAGAAACTCCTGGAAAAACCTGGACAAACCTCATCCTCGTCCTCTTCTTGTCGTCCACTCTGGCTCTTATGGACTTTTCCTGTTTCCAAATCTTCAAAGTCACCGTACAGCTCCTCTGCATCAACAAAACACAAAGACATTTAGATTAGATTTAATTCATTTGTCTTCACTGATTGAAATAAACATCAACTCTATACAACACAGACAACGACAGTAGGTAGACATAACAAAGACATTTTTATCAGATTTGGTCGACCTGTCAGGGTGTTCGCCTGGTGTTTAGGGACCAGGCTTTTTCTAAGACGAGCGCTCCTGAATGTTAGGCTGTTTTCACACCTGTTAGTTCAGTAGACTGGTTCGTTTGGGCCCAAACGTTGTTACAATGTTGCAGTTCTCGACTGGTTCGGTTCACATTCACACCAGTGTTTTTTTGCAAACGGACCAACTGTGGGTGTTATACGTGTCCTCACCCATGTGGAGGCGCTGTTTGGAAAATACTGCGCTTTGGGTGACGTAGACGAAAGCTGATTGGTGCAGCACGTGCAGACGGAAAATCCCGGAAGAAAACATCAGGTGGATTTGTTTTTTTCCTGAACAATGAACTGTGGTCTTCTGCTCGTTTGTCCCTGACTCATCACGTTGTCTCCAAAACAACAAATTTGTACGAAAAATTAAATTTGCGCTTCCCACAATACACCGCGCTGCTTGCTCCGGAAGCTTCCGTAGTTCAAAAACACTGCTCCATAAAAGAGATGGGCTGAATCGAGGCCGGTCAGCGTTCTCACCAGCAGCGAACCGGACCGGACCGAGACCACCTCGAAAAGGAGGTCTCGGGACGGTCCTTTAGTGCGGACCAAAATAAAGTGGTCCACTTTCACACCAGCCCAAACAAACCGGACCTGCAGGTGTTCCGAACTCTAGTCCGCTTAAAGCGAACCAAATGGTGTAGGTGTGAAAACACCCTAAATGTTCTGTACCTGCGCCCTGAGGGTAGAAGGATGAAATAATGGTGTCATGGATGTGTGATGTCCTGGACTATTGTATTTATTTGATGACAGTTTCTCTGTGAACTGGGACAAAAACAGTCTCTAAACCTGAGAGAGAGAGAGAGAGAGAGAGAGAAAGAGAGAGAGAGAGAGAGACAGAGAGAGACAGAGAGAGAGAGACTTGTGCTATGGGACTGGACGTGTCTGTTAATGTCCTCCTGCTCAGACTGTTCCAGTGTAATCAAAAGCATCACAGTTCTTTACCGTCCTCCTTCAGCAGCGTCGCAGCGTCTTGTCCTTCCTCCCACTTCCCTGTAACAAAACAGTCTCTGATAGAGTTCATCATCTGGTGAAGAAAACAAAGAAAGAACAAAACAGTTAAGAGTCTGCAAACCTTCACCAAGGCTAAAAGAGTCATATAATAATAATAACAACAACAACAACAATACTACTACTACTAATAATAATAATAACAATAACAATAATAATAATGATAATAATAATAAAGTACAGATATTTATGAACAAATGTAAAGAGGACAAGTCAAAACTTTACAGAAAAATAAATACTACTGAAGTACAGTAATAAAATACTTTTACTGAGTTACTTCCCACCTGTGTATTTATATTTTTTTCAGGGTATAAAACATCTACTGTACCTCCTCTAGGTCCCAGTCATGTGATGCATCTGCTGTGAAACGGGAGCAGTCGAGTGCATTTGCTTGAGTCTTTTTACTCTTCTGAGGGCGACTAACTCGAAACAGACCCCCCAGTTCCTCCTCCTCCTCAGAATCATCTGCTGCTACAACTGGAACCAAAGTGAAGGGTTGTCAGAACACACACACACACACACACACAGACACACACACACAGACACACACACGCACATGCACACAGACACACACACACGCACACGCACACACACACACACACACACACACGCACACAGACACACATACACGCACACACACACGCACATGCACACACAGACACACACACACACACACACACACACACACACACACACACACACGCACACACAGACACACACAGACACACACACACAGACACACACACGCACACACACACACACACGCACACATTTATTTACTCTAAATAACACTTCACACCACCACCATTGGTGATGTTAAAGGGTTAATTCGACATTTGGCACATAAAGTTTTTATGTCGTCTGGGATGTTTTAGTCGTTCTGATCACAACTTTGACATTTGGTGCTGAACCAAGTATTTTAGGTTTCAAAAGTACACCCCACCCCCACACACACACTTTAACATTGAGTCCAATGAACACTAGGAAAATCATTCATAAAATAGCATTAAACCTTCATTTACAAAGACATAAAACTCAGCGTGTGGTCAGGTGCTGCTGAATATACATCCAGACAAGTTATATTGTCATTATTATTGTCATTATATATTGTCCTCATCCTTTGATTTGGATTATTTTAGATAGTATTACTCCCCCATGGGAAATGTAAAAAAGGGTGTGTCTGTATGGGGGGGTAACTTTTCAAACCTAAAATGCTCAGTTCAACAACAAATGTCAAAATTGTGATCAGAACAGCTCTAAGTCGTCCCAGACGACCTAAAAACATGGCTTTATGTGCAAAAAGCCAAACTAATACTTTAACCCTGGGCTTTCCCTCCCACACAGGCTCCTCCCACTGAGGCTCCTCCCACACAGCGCCCCTTACTAATCACCAAATGTATTAAAATAACCTCACACTTGTGGACTAATATAAAAAAAACTCTTGTACATTTTTTTCTATTTCACCAATTTGAGGTGTGAATAAATAATAATAAATACTCAATAATTCTAACATTTGTATCCTTTTAAATCCCATGTTTGTCATGCAAATTGGATGCTATTTTTTTTCTTCCCCAAAATACTGAAATGAAATATCATGATATATTGCAGTGTAGAATATTCTACTAAAGGGTGTGTAGATCTGATGTCTTTCCAGTGTTCACTGACTATGGGCCAACTCACCTGAACCATAAACCACTTTGCGTAGATTGGGGGCAGCTTGTTGTTGTCGTAGAAAAGCTTCTGATGCCTTCTGCTGCAGACCCTCCTTCCAACACAGCGCCCCTGTGGACACAGGAGACCACAAAATACTCATGTTGATACATACATATACACAGAGGTGGGAGTAACTAAGTACAAGTACCCTGTTACTGTACTTAAGTAGATTTTGTAGGTAACTGTACTTTATTTGAGTGTTAATTTTATATATATATATGTATGTATGTATGTATATAAAATTTTGAGGCCTAATAGTGAATATGAATAATTATATTAATTAATATATACATTATATGAATATAAATATTAAGTTCAGACCATTTGTAGTATTTAGGGGGGACATGAAAACTGCAGATTGTAAATGTTCTATTTAACTAATAAAAACTAATGAAAAAAAGCCAGAGTTCTGACATTTACAGAATATTGTCAAAGGAATGTACAGTTCAAAGAAATGTGAAAATATTTACTGAAAATGTTTTAACCACATGTTACAGAGAACAACAAAGTGTTCTTTTGTCCTTTTATTTTTCAGTTTTTTCTCCACCTGTCAGTAAATCAAAGCAACAGGCTGATACTGATAAAAGAAACAAAAATATACTTGTTCATCATTAATACTCACCGCTCTCCTCCTCCTCCTCCTCCTCCTCCTCCTCCTCCTCCTCCTCCTCCTCCTCCTCCTCTTCCTCTTCATCATCCTTTCCCTCTGATTCCTCTCCCGACTCGTCATCACTATCCTCCTCATCTTCATCTTCCTCAGAGCAGTGTCCAGAGTCTCCAGCTCTTCCTGCGTCCTCTTCCTCTTCCTCCTCCTCATCCTCACTTTTCTCCAGCTCATCTTCACTGTCTGCAAATGCAGGAACCTCAGCCTCGTCTTCCTCCAGTTTCTGTTTCTTCACTGCTGGAGCTCCGCCCCTTTCCTTCGCTTTACATTTTGATCGTGCCTCTTTCAGAAACGTCGACAGGGCGTCCTTATCAGGGTTTTCATCCTCTTCCTCATCAGGGTTTTCATCCTCTTCCTCATCAGGGTTTTCATCCTCTTCCTGCTCCTCACCACCACTTTCTTCATCTTCATCTTCATCATCGTCTTCATCGCTGGTACCACTTAGGTCATTGTCCTTCTCTTCAGTAAAAACCACTTTCCTCCTCTCTCTCTGGCTCTGTGGATCCCAGACCCTTTGTTCTTGGAGACCCTCCTCCTCACTAACACACAAACAAGAACTGTTTTTAATTCTTACATCGTTAACAGTTTATTCATAATTGTTTTCCAACAGTTGATGGTTTCCCTGAGCAGACAATAAACCAACCAGTGGTGCAGGCACAACACACCCTGCCCCTTCACAAATGTTTTCACTCTTAAACATCACCCTCTCAAAACATGAGACAATGGGTTTCACCTTTCAAGGTCGCTCAAGGTCAAAGGTCATGATGCTATTTTGGAGCCTACATGTAATTTCCTATCTGTCAACAATAGTAACTGAGTACATACCAACACTCTTTATGGAGTTGCAACCATTTAAAATCATGTGACCTCCATTTTAACCTTTCACAGTCACTCAAGGTCGAAGGTCATGACACCATTTTGAAGCCAATGACAGGTTTCCTCTCTGTCAATAATAGTAACTAAGTCTCTACCTCCAGTGGTTTTTACATTCTAGTCCATTTTAGTTTTTTTTCTCGGTATTGACCCAGTGACCCCTGACCTCTTGGGTCAACAATAGGTCAAAATTTATTCACACAAGATGCAGAATTGAAAGATGTTGGTGCTCATTGGAAGTCTGTAAGATGAAGAGTTGAAAGCTTATATTCAAAATTAGATTTTGACCTTTATTGTGACCTTTGACCTTCAAGGTTCTGATGTCAACGCACATCAACAGTGAGAGTAAAAGAAGCTAAATGTAGAACTGAGTATCAATCAATCAATCAATCAAACTTTATTTATTTATAGCACCCCCATTATCCAACAGTTGTACGTACAGTGAAAAGATAATAAATAAATAAATAACAATGAATCATAATAATAACTAGAAAAGCACTGAGAGCACAAACCTCCGCCAAGGCAGACCGCCCTCCTCTGAATGAAGAGAGGTCCACCCAGAGGTTATGTTTTTGACAGAGTTTGTCTGTCTGTCTGTCTGTTAGCAAGATAACTCAAAAAGTTATGGACGGATCTTGATGAGAATGTCATGACATGTTGGGGGTGTCACAAAGAACAAATTATTAGGTTTTGGTGATGACCCGGACGACATTCTGGATTATAGATCACTTTGAAATTTTTACATAGCAGTAAATGGAGAATACATTTCAAAGTGATCCAGAATCTCTTCTGGATCATGACACCCCCAACACGTCATGAAATTTTCATCAAGATCCGTCCATAACTTTTTGAGTTATCTTGCTAAGTGACAGGCAGACAGGCAGACAGACGGACAGACAGACAGACAGACAGACAAAATCTGGCAAAAACATAACATCCTTGGCGGAGGTAAGAATAATAATAATTAATAAATAAATAATAGTAATAACATAAAAGTAAATACATAAAACAGCAGAATGAAATAATGTTAAAAGTAAAAATGTAATTAAAAGCTAAATTAAAAAGGCAGGTGTTCAGTTTAACCTTAAAAACATGAACACTGTCAGTGGACCTCACATCCACAGGTCGACTGTTCCATAGTTTGGGGAAATAAAAACTGAATTAACTAATTATTATTAGTAATATTATTACTGCAACCACAGTATTGATCTATTATTATTTATATTTCTTTCTTTTTTCTTTTTTTCTATTTCTTTTGAGGGGGGGTGATCTCAGGACAATCATTGGTCTGTATATCATTTAATAATAAAAACAAAAGTAAAAAACAAAACAATATTCAGTATATATATATATATATATATATATATACTGAATGAGGTCTTACCATGTGTTTTGGAGCAAACTATATTAACTATATTTAAAAGCTTTTAGTACGTGAGGCCCTGACGGTACCAGAGGGCTCATATGTTAAATCAGATCCCATAAATAAACCCACAGCCATTAAGACTCTTAAAAACCAATAAAAGCACTTTAACATCAAATTATACAGGAATGAAAAGGAAACTCCTGTTATGTCCTATCTGTGGTCATTGTGAAAACACATTTGGGGTGACATTGACCTTTGCCCTTTGACCTGCATTCACCAAAATTTAGTAGGATCTATTCTGGACCACCTTAAAATGTCATGAAAATTGATCCAGTAGTTTTTGTGTAAAGTTTCTGATAAACAGAAAAAAAAAAAAAAAAAAAAAACAGTACCCCCTTTTTTTGTGGTGGGGGGGTGGGTGAGGGTCTGTGTGGCTTCTCACCTGTTCTGCTCCTTGATGTCTGTTGAATCCAATGTGGCCGAGCCGCTGAACAGAGACACCTTACTGGCGGCCATCTTGGCGTCCAGAGTCGCATGTGTGTCAATGAGAGACTGGACCAGTTCTGTGGTGGGACGCACCTCCTCCTGCACCAGGAAGAAAAACACAAAACAAACAACATGAAATAATAAACCCTAGATATTCTGACATTATTGGACAAAAGTTATGACCATATCAGTTCAGGACATTTATTAAACTATTAGTCAGTTATTGGGTTTCTTACGTTATTGGTCTCTACAAGGGTCCAAAATGGGATTGTGACCTTTGACCTCGTGTAACCTTTGAGGGTCAAACCCATAGTCTCTTGATTTAAGCGGGAGATGTCCATTCAGAGCTAAAACATTTGTAAGGGGGTGGGGGTTGTTATTCAGGCTGTCAAATGATCATAATTTTTAGTCAGACTAAAAAAACATATTCAAAAATACAGAAAAAACACCCAAAAAAGTGATAAAATATCCAAAACATATGGAAAAATATGAATATTTATGAAATTAATGTTTAATATGTTCACTTTTAACAGTTTCAACAAAACAACTGTTCCATTGAATTGTGTTAAAATGTTTAAACAGATTAGTTTAATCTACATTAATGTGTTAATTTTGACAGACATATTAAAAAAAATACAAAAGTCCTTAACTCACCAGAGTTTGAAACTGAGAAAAATACTTCAAAATTTTATTAATGTCCTGAATTTGGGTTAAATTTGTTTATAAATAGATTAATACAGGTATGTACTTCCAACTGGGAAAACTACAATATTATAATTATATATTTTCAGTACATTAAGATACATTTAAAGTCATTTTTCGCCGTTGCAAAGTCTTTCACCTTAGTAGGGCAGAACTGTTCCGTTTAATTGTGTTAGAAATTTTAATCATCATCATCAATTTTAATCATGATGATGATGATCTACATTAATGTGTTAATTTTCACAGACTTACTTTTTTTTAACAAATTAACTAAAACATCCTAATGATTACATTTATATGATTGTTTTTCATTTAGAATTATTTATTCTGAATAAAACCATTTGCAATTGAAGCTACTTCCTTTGTGTTTACATGAAAATGTTAATGTCGAATGAAGGTTTCCATGGAAACAGGTGTATTCCACTTTAGTTAATTGGGCTTTAAGAGCTGGGAGTATAGAAGGTTCTGATTGGACAAAGAAGGAAACAATCACATCCACTCCCTGTTTTGCTTTTGTTTCAACATGTTAGACCAGACGATATATGTGATTTTTGCGTTTATTTTTGTAATAATTATGAAGCAACAGCTTGACTAAATCAACAGGATAATGCTGACAGTGTGGAATATGTGCATCATCAACATAAAATATAGAAAATAATAGACCAGGTGCATGTGCAGAATGACAAGAACAACGTTAAAGACTTAGTATACTCCGTTTTAACTATCATTGTGTGTTTTCAGCACCTATACAGTCGTAGTAATGCTTGATGCTCAAAACACTCCATAGTTTTCTCACACCAGCGTTCACAAAAGTCCTGATCCAAGCCCATTTCTGCCTGAAATGCTCAGTTTTGGCTTCTGGTCAATCTCGCTGTTCTCTGATTGGCCAGCTCAGTGGAGGCTTGGGGGTGGGGGTAATGAGATTTTGCTGCTTCCCACTGTTTTATGGATGGGACATCTTTTGGAAAAGAAAACAGTTGATATTTTTTTTTCCTTAACAGCTGAAAAAACGCCAGACTATTTTGGGAGGCATCTTCTCTCTTCTTCTCCCGGGAAAGTCTGTATTGTATGTCGGGTGGGCGTGTTTTGGGGCTGGTTCCTCACTATTGGAGCATTCATCGTACACATGTCGTGAACATCTGTCAACGAACTGTTTTAGAGCAGCAGGAAACCACGTTGCAGGTTTACGGCATAAACACTATAGCTCATGTTTTGTAACTTTGCTGAGGTTTGCACTCGACATCTGACATTAAAACATTGTATGTGTGTAGAAAAACACTGATGGACATAATAGGTCTGCTTCAACTGTTTCCATGTCAGAGGAATTATTGAATTCAGAATTAAGAGTGGAATAAACTAGTGACTTTATTCCTAATTCAGTTTAATTGGGAATAGTCATTTTCAACTGGAATTAGGTGTTTACATGCTTCATCTTAAAGAGGAATTAACCTTTATCCTGAATTAAACAGGGATAAAAACTCATGTAAACTAGAAAAGCACTCAGAGCGCAGACCACCACCAAGATATAGACCCCACCCCTCCCCTGGATCACCACCAAAATATAATCATTTCCAGATCTCCCCATTACCAACCTACCCTGAAAATTTCATCAAAATCCGTCCATAAGTTTTTGAGATATCTTGAACACAGACAGACAGACAGACAGATAAAACATAACCTCCTTGGTGGAGGTACCAAAGCCAACGCTGACAGGTCAACATACAGGTGCATGTCAAAGGACGGGTCTAGTTCCAAATGGAAACACAAACCTCCTGCTGCTTGACGTGGCTGGCAGGAAGGTCTATGTAGACGGCGTCTTTGTCGTACACGACCCCACCCACGCCGGCCATGGGCGCGTAGAGCAGACGCTCCTTCTCATTGAGTGCCCTCTTCTTCTGAGCGTCTGGGAGTGGACACGGGTCCGGCAGACAGTTGACATCTGACACCTGAAAGTCCCCAACACCTGCACCACAGGACAGGAGCTGTTAGACACAACAAACCCCGCCCCCTCGCACACATCTGACCTGATTTATTCTAGAACATATCTATACTATGTAAGGGAGAATGTATTGCCCACGCGTTACTATCAGAAAAATATATCCCGACGGGGCCGAACAGCAGTATTGTTCGCGAAGGGAAATACATTATCCTGTTTATTCTATGGGTTATTACTGCTTAATTTGACAATAGACAGACAATACAATATTTACTTTCAAAGTGGCCGAACTACCTGCGGAGTGATATGTACCGTGAATCTGAAGTGACAAAACTTGTTGGCACTGGCAGCAGGCGTTAATGGCGCAGTGAGTGGTTATCAAAAAAAATCCGCCTCTAGAACGCTGGAAACGTCCAGTCGCAACATTCTAGTGGGCCGTAGAATGAGCATTAATAACTGACTGTGATATAAGGCTGATATTTAAGGGGTTTTTTGTACCAGTATCGGCCTGTTACGTTGGCTGATGTGGTCTTTTTTCCGTATTATGATTTATGATAGGTCAAGGAAATAGAATAGAATACTTTATTCATCTCACCCTGGGGATATTCCAGGAGCAAAACATAAAAGTGCAGGTATAAAATAGCAAAGAGGAACATATTTACATATAGGGGTGGGAGAAAAAAATCAATTCACATTTGTATCACGATTTTTTTGTTAAAAAATTTATTTATTTTTTTTGTTCAAAAGTCGATTTTTTCCCCACATTTAAATGATTCATTTTAAGCTGGGTGGGGAAAAAATTAGCGCATGTAAAGACCATAGATGGAATACACAGTAATAAACCAGGAGGATATGCATTACAGTTGGTAAAAAGAGGGTGCTTAGCAACCACACAGCAGCTAATTCTAAACACAGAGGTGGTGCGTTCGGGACCGTCGTAACATCTCTGATGCTTACAACAGTGCGGGATATCTGAAAACTTAAGAGAAAATGATTTATTTGTGAATAAATATAGTTAAACAATCAACAACAATTAAAGTGTGTGGTTCTTTCTAACAGAAGGGAAGAGCAGAGCTGGACATGTACACTTTAAAGTTCACTTTATTATGAAGTATGTTCATTTAAAAACTCCTATTTGTGTTGTGTGCAGATAAATGTAGCAGTTTACTTCCCAAAGTCTGGTTCAAATATATTACTGCTGAATAAATCTGAACTAACTCGCATATGATGTGCATTTCTAGGGGAAATATAGTCCTGATATGATCTGTAGGCATCATCATTCAGCTTTTTCATGAGGTCTGGTGTTAAAAAGGCAAGCAAAAATACAGGAATATCAAAGAATCGCAATTTAAATCTAATCGGCACCCAAAAAATAGTACAAGAATTGAATGAGCACAAAAGTATAGAAGAGGAGAGAGGGAAAAAAGGATCAAAAAAACAAAAAAGGATAAAAAAAAGGAAAAAAGTAGATTAAAAAGGGGAAAAGAAAACAAAAAAGGATAGAAAAATTAAGGGTAAAACAGTAAAAAAAAAAAAAAAAAAAGAAGAAGGGAAAAGAAAAAGACAAAAAGAAGAAAAAAGGAAAAGGTGGATGTTTTCTAATATTCATTAGTTTAACTTAGGGATGTTAACCCTTGTGCGGTCCTTCGTAAATGGCGCACTGGCTGTGTCCTACAATTGGGTCTTAAAGAGCCAGATTCCAAAGTTCAGTTCCATAGACTCATCACCCCACCCCCCAAGGATATTTTACTGTTTTCAGTATGGCGCCAATGGCGCCATACAGTACGTATAAAAAGGTAAATTTTTTAGCCACCGGGTCACTGTGACCCGAAGGACCGCACAATGACCGTTTGACCGATGGTTGACCGCATCAACGTTGTCCGGTCATAATTTTCTGTCGTCAGTTTAAAAAAAAACAAACATCCTGCATCTGTCATTCTACTACACAAACTCTTTTGCAGCCGTTTACATCCGTAGATCTGACTATTACAGTCTTCTAACCACTGCCAGTTAATCAGACTTTTCCGATCATGTCAACAGTCAAACACAGGAGGACGTGGGTCTGACCTGGAATATGAACCTGGCCTTTGTTCTTCAGATACGTCCCTCGCAGGTAACCGTAGAGAGACACCGTCCTGTCACATTTCGGGTCCGTCCTCACCTTCTCTGGATCAGTCAGATCCTCCATTCTGGACCCAAAAGAATTCACAAATCCACAGGTGAGAAAAGATGACACAGAGCCACTTTGAAACAAAGAGAATTAAATAAAGAAGTCAGAACTACGGAGGTTTTTAGAGAATTAATGAAGCTAAAAAAAAGGGATGAAAAACTCTAAATATATTCAAAAACTCTTCTGAAATACAGAAAAAAACCCACAAAAAAGGTGATACAATATCCAAAACATTTACATAAATATAAATATACATGCAATCAACACATTTATTTATCAACTTCAACAGTTTAAACAACTGTTCCATTGAAACGTATTAAAATGTTTAATCAGATTAATCATGTTGATTGATTAATCCACGTTAATGTGTTCATTTTTACAGCCCTAGTAATTACCTTTGAATTAGAATAAATAAATTAATGAACTGTAAAAAAAACAACAAAAAAAACCTGCTGTCAAACAAATACAATTTTAATCTGATTAATCACAGGGCTGCTGTGGATTCATTTAAATTAATCATGACTAAATATGAATTTTTAATCAGACTCACAAAAGAAGGGAATATATTTGCACTTAAAAAGTTGGGAGACCTTTAAGCCTAGTGTTAGCATTAGCTTAGCGCTAGCAGAATCTCTGATTAATATATGTGTTGTGTTAATGTGTTATTTAAATCTACAAGTTCTTCAGTCAAGAGAAAAGTCGGTCAAAACACTTTCTGTCTGTTAACTTTTCTGTTTCTGTTTGTGTTCAAATTTCCATAAAACACACTAAGAAACACAAAAAATGGGGAGAAGAATCCAAAACATATTCAAAAACTCTTCTAAAATACAGGGAAAAATGTGATAAAATATCTAAAACATAAATATATATATATATATATATATATATATATATATATAATTAGCATGTTTATTCAACACCTTCAAATATTTCAACAAAACAACTGGAAACAACTGTTCCATTGAGTTGTGTTAACATTTTTAAACAGATTAGTCACGTTGATGGATTAATCTGTGACACTTAAATAAAAAAAATAAAAAATCACCTCCGCCTGATTATTCCATAAAACAGTTGCGTTCCTGCGTGTCTCAGTGCGTATGGACTCACCGATCGGCCAGAACATATGGGTGGGAGGTCTGCCACACCAGAGGACGGAACTTCATAACTGAGATGAATCGGCCGAGGTTCTTCACTTCCTGCGTCTGGTATTCTCCGTACACCATACCAGACAGATAGAACAGCTTGGCTCCCTGATAGAAGAACAACACTGGAAATAAATGTGTTTAAGACACTGAAAAGACAGGACACTAAAAACAAGTGAACCTTGAACTCTGGGGGGCATGTAAGACTGCGGGGTTTTTTTTTTTGCTATTCCTGATTCCTAACCGTATGGATGCAGTCCTTCAGGCTTATGGAGGTCATACAAGATATTACACATGGATCTCATAGCAACACTACTTATTTCACTTCATTTTTTGGAATTAGAAGTTTAGTTTTCACATTATTCAAAGTAGTTGACAAAACCTGACCATTCTGTGTTCATTAAATGATCAATCTGTCTTCAGTTAACACATTTATTGTACATTATGAACATCATTTGGGAGCGTTTTAACTTTCATATGAGCCATTTCTAAAAATAATGGATTAATTAAAAGTCAAGTTATAAGCTGTTGTGTTTTTAAAATGGAGAGGCGACAAGACTTTTGTCAGCCACTGTATTTATTTTGGAGTTACAAAAATATCCAGATGTGTTTAAGCTTTGAAGCAAAGAACTTATACTTCAACTATACTTATTTTCACAATAAGTGGAAATACGTAATGGGGGCGTTTCCAAACATCCTGTGAAACATCAAAACAGTAGAAAGCTGTTAAGATGGAGAGAATTCTTTAAGGGATTTGCCACTTATAAAATTTGCGGATATTGGAAGCATCATGGAGTAAAATTTAGTAACAACAACAACAACAAACTTAATAAAGGCTACACATTTTTCCATGAGGAACTTGTCTATAAGTATAAAGGTGAGGAAAGAACACTGGAGCTAACTGCTACTGAACTGATAACGAGGCTTAGAAAATTACAATGGGACCAATGATAAAAATATTAATGCATAAATGTAACATTCATGGAGTTTAAGCCTGTGCACCAAAGACAGGTCAGCACAGTCTGAGATGACTCTAGGCCCAGTGGGGGGTCAGGGTAAATTACAATAAGAACAAACAATGGAAGCCTCCGGAAGACGACGACGCCCAGTCCTTCAGGAACAAGACGATAGGAAGATGTTATAAGCTTTAATCTTGCTGAAATATTTTGTAATACTATAACTGATTGTAAACTATGATTGTGATATTAAAATAATGAAAAGACAATGAGAAGACTCAAAGACGTATATCTTAACCAACCGCCATTGGACCTAAATATAATTGAGAAAGTATTAGTAGAATTTTTTTTTACCAAGACACCACGACGACAAATAGTTAGTATGTATAAGTTTAAAATGTAATATCAGAACATTATGAAATACAACATTTTAACCCAGTTTTTGTTTAAGAATACTGTTAATTACTATTAATTACAGTCTAATAACAACAAGCAATTGATTTACACATAAACATGTTAGATATTAAAAACAGATGAGTTACAGTAATGATATGAACTGACTGATATGGAACTAAAACAACTAACCCCATGAATATATAAGAGAACAACTGTAGAAGAACTGTCCACTGGAGTGACCAGGATGTGCCAAAGAGTTAAGAAAAAAAAATAAATTAAATTGCCAATACATGAAGTGAAGTACAATACATCAGATTAGTTCAATGACTGGAACTAAAGTAAGTTTTATTATCCTTCAGGACAGCATCATAGACGACATGACGGAAAACTGTTTTCTTTGCTTAAATTCCAAATGTTTTTTTAAAGATTAATTTCGTTTCATCAAAGCAAAAAGAAAAATCTTCCAGTGGAACCTGTTAAACTGATCTTGGTCAGATTAGTTCAGATCTATTGTCTATAAATCAGTTCTTGTATCTGACTCAACAGTTCCTCTGCAGGTGATTCTGTCTGATTTTAATCTGATCACATATTTGGACTAAACATTACATTAACACACTTAAGGTCAGAGGTAGTTTTTTTTTTTCCAGTGTACCTGGTAGACTTCAGTCCAGAAGCGGTGTTTGAGGTTTTTCTTGGTTTTTCGTTGTGTCTTGTTGTTCTTGAAGGCATCCAGGTGGGTGAGAACACCCATGATACGAGGGAAGCCGTGGACCTGGCAGATGTTGAGGAACTCGAAGGTCTCCATCTCAAAACCAAAGCTGGCATCAATCAGCATCAAAACCTGGAGGGGGGGGGGGGGGGCATCAGAATGGTTCTGTCACTGTAATGACACATTTACACCAGTACCGACTCAACACCATTTCCATTCATAGTACTGGAGTATCTGGTACTACAGTACCTGGTCATGGTAGAAATAGTTCTTATTTTAAAAGTGCCTGGTCGTCATAGCGATGGTACAGACTTTACAGTGTCTGGTCGTCATAGTGATAGTATTGATTTTCCAGTAGCTGGTCGTCATAGCAATGCAGTACAGTTACTTCCTGTTGTCTGCTCAGGGTCTTGTTGATAAAACGACTCGTTTCATGTTGTTACGTCTGAATTTTTACATCATCCACGAAATCTCCTGAATCTCCTGGAGGGACTATGGTGTAGTATTATGGGCTGTCACTATGGTGTAGTATTATGGGCTGTCACTATGGTGTAGTATTATGGGCTGTTACTATGGTGTAGTATTATGGGCTGTCACTATGGTGTAGTATTATGGGCTGTCACTATAGTGTAGTATTATGGACTGTCACTATAGTGTAGTATTATGGGCTGTCACTATGGTGTAGTATTATGGGCTGTCACTATGGTGTAGTATTATGGGCTGTCACTATGGTGTAGTATTATGGGCTGTCACTATAGTGTAGTATTATGGGCTGTTACTATGGTGTAGTATTATGGGCTGTCATCCTGTGGTTTAATGTACTGATATACATATTTACTGTCAACTTCCATATGTGTATTTTGTAAAGGGGCGGAGTCACAGAGTCAACTGACAAATCAGTGTCTGCAGGGTTTCTTTTAGCATGACTGGGAAGCTGGGCAGAGGGATACCTGGATCGCCTTTCAAAATAGAAACGCACTAAAGCGAGTTGAGTGTAAAGGCAGCACCAGTGAGCCTTTATTATAAGCTTTTAACATCAGTTTACATGAAAAGTTTGTCAAACTTACCAGGTCTGCAACCTTTGCCAAGTCAATCATGGTGTTTATGTCGTTGTTACACTCCATAAAAGTCAGCCGACGCTTTTTGCCTGAAGACGACAAACAATCCTTTTTCATTAGAAATAGGGGCCGTACAAAAAAGACAAACACAACCCCCGTAAGGCAGAAATGTGGTTCCAAAGTAATACTGCAAAATAAAGAATATTATTATCATCAAAGTAAATGACATTATACACTAAGAAAAAAATTCTAGCTCTGACCGTCAGTGTATTAGTATCATTTTTAATTTAAATATGTGATTATATTAAAATCAGACAAAATCACCTACAGAGGAACTTTTCAGTCAGATAGAATAAATGATTTATAGAAATTAAGCAGCTTCATGCAAAAACAATGAGACAAAATTCAATGAAATTTTCAGAAAAGGTGTGAGGTTGTCCAGAATCGATCCCACTAAATTTTGGAGCATGTACGCCAAAGGTCAGTCAGGTAAAATGTGTGCCAGGCACCACTTGTTTTTGACTACGTTCCTCTTTGAACTATGTCAGTGTTGAAACCGCGTCGAATGTCCTGAGCACCGCCCCAGTCCCGCCCCCCGTGTGTCCAGCAGTTTCAATCTAACATCTATCATTCACCTAACACAGGGGTGGGCAACTCCAGGCCTTGAGGGCCGGTATCCTGCAAGTTTTGGATGTTTCCTCTTCCATCGCCTCTGGAAGCCATTACATAACGATCAGGCTTCTGCAGAACTGGATGATGAGCTGAGCATTAATTAAATCAGGTGTGGTGGAAATATCGAAAACCCGTAGGATTCCAGCCATCGAGGACCGGAGTTGCCCACCCCTGATCTAACACATATCTTCCCTAGATTAAAAATAAATAAATAAAAATTTTGCACTTTTTCCTTTTTTTGTGGGACTCCAGAGAACGTGTCCCGCTCTCATGACCACACCTCTCCAGTAAGAAACTGCCAAATAATGGCCCGTGCTGCAGTGCTTTGCAATTGTTGGAATTTTATTTTGAAAATTTGTCGTTCTGTCTTTGGTATGAATGTCTCATGAAACAGTCATGAATGCTTTATGTGCAGTTTATGAAAGCTGTTATGAACTCACTCATAAAGTAAAGTGTTTCCATTTTTTGCAATGTAACCTTCACCCTTTGGGGTAATTACAATTATAGCTGAAACGTCCAAACATGCGGACATACCAGAGACAATGGTCACAGGTCCACAGATGTCCCCGAGTTTCTGCTTGGTGAAGTTTTTGATCAGGCATCTAATCAGGGTGCTCTTTCCCACTTTTGGGGGCCCGACTACGACTATGACCACCGGGGGGGGCTCCAGTGGCGTCCGGTCCACGAGTGGGATGTGGTGTTTCTTGGCTTTGATGTCTTGGGCCCTAAAGACAAGTGCAAAAACAAAATGGATTCCTGCAGTTGGTGGCTTCAGTCCTGATTTTATAAGACTAATTAATGTATTTATTTAAAATATGAAAGTTAACACAGGAGAAAATAAACAACACACTTAAATAAAAGACATTAGATATATATACAGATTCAAAAAGGAGTGAGAAGAAGATGAACTTATAAGCTCCGCCCCTTCTTCTTAAATAATTGATAATATTCTTCCTAGTCTAAGCTCATCTATACTACATACTAATGATAGAGCGATACATCCAACTGATATTTATTTAGTTTTCTTGTTTCTGCCTGTTAACGTTGGCTCATCTGCTCTTTTTTTTTTTTACCAGTTGTGATTTACTGACAGGTGAAGGAGGAAAAAAAAGACGAGAAAAGGGAGGAAAAACAAAGGAAAAAATAAAATAAAAAAGGGAAAAACTGAAAAAAGAACAGGAAAAAGAAAGAGCCGAAAAAGGATAAAAATAAAAAAGGGAAACAACAGAAGAAAACGCAGAAAAAAATAGAAAAGAGGAAAAATGTCAAAACATGTGGTGCCCGGCACAACAAACTCCGCCCCCTTGCACACATTTGCTCTGTCTTTCATCAATGTGAAAACACACTTTTAGTGACTGTGGCCTCTGACAAACAAACAAACCGACTCAAACACTATAAAAAAACAGAAAAAAGGGAAAAAATTAAGAAAAAGGGGAAAACCGAAAAGAAGAAAAAGGTGAAAAAATAAGAAAGAAGGAAAAACGTGGATATTTGCTAATCTTCATTTGTTTAACTGTCATATTTTTTATTTTGTAATTGTCATTAAAAAAGTTTTTTTGACATTGATTATCATTTCACATAAACAACACACAATAAAGTACTATTCTATTCAATTCTATTCTGTACAATAACACATAGAATCTGTGGAATCATGAGTGGATGCTGACCTGTGGAAGGTCTTGGCCATGCGCACCGCAGACTGAACTGCGAACGCTTTGGGGTTGCGTTTGCGTTCATCTTCTTCGTTGGTGCCTTCCTGCCGCTTCAGCTTCTTCCTCTCTGCTTTGGGTCCGCTGTGCTTCTGCTGGTGGCGCCTCTGCTTCTTCACCTTCCCGTCCATTCTGAGGGGCACAAACACAGGCTCAACTTTAAGAAAAACACGGTTTTTTTTTTTATATTAAGGTACTTATAAATGTGTAGAAACATATGAGGGGTTTAGATTGACCAAGTTTATTTTTCAAAATTCAATTTCAAAAGATGCTCCAAAATATTTTATCCATAAGCAAAATTGTTTAACCTCCAAACCAACCTTTCCTCACTTTAGTTGTTTTACTTTTAAGAAATTTTTAAATATTTATGTTTTCA
Organism: Siphamia tubifer; assembly: GCA_020466265.1. Classification (NCBI taxonomy): domain Eukaryota; kingdom Metazoa; phylum Chordata; class Actinopteri; order Kurtiformes; family Apogonidae; genus Siphamia; species Siphamia tubifer. Next base: position 10,217,951 of record CM035801.1, on the reverse strand, counting down.
TTTATTTATGTATTTGTTGAAAATATGTGTTGTAATAATTTGATTGTTTTCATTTTAATATTTGTATTATCTATCTATCATATATTGTATATTTTGTTGTGTTAAATGTTTGAAGATTTTTGTAAATTACTAAATAAATAAAGGGTTTTTTAAAAAAAATACTGCATGGAACTGAAATCCAGCTTCACCCTGTTTAGTCCTGACTCTAGACTCTACAGATTTACCAGTCCCTTAGGTTCTGAGGGTCCAGCAGATCTGAGGTTCCCAGCTGGTTTATATGGGACCAACATGTCCCAGATGGACTTTGGATGTAGACCATGGACACTTACAGACCAGCAGAGCTGTTTTAAAGTATATTCCTAAAGTAACATAAATGTGTATTTTCCTTCTTTTTTTTTAGTTTCTAGTTTTCTTTTCTATGGATGATCTCCTGAGGTTTTTGTCTGTTTCTGTTTTGTTCACTTGATACTAAATAAACTGTTTATATACAGTGTATGTGTGTATGTATTAAGAATTCAGGCAATCAATGGTTTTACCAAAAAAATGAAGTTGTGTCTTTCCACAGAAAAACGTGTTTCTAAAATCGATGTAATTAATTTCTATTTTATTTCTGTTTAGTTCAGTGCTCTTTAGTTGAGTGTGTGTTTAACACAGTGGATACAGTAGCAGCAGTTAGCTTAGCTTAGCCTAGCCTAGCTTAGCTCCGTATGTAATAAATGCACAGACTCCAAAAAAAACACATGCTACCGTAAACATTCTATTAAAATACAAATATATTATTACCTGGATAAAGTTGTGGTTCACGCTGGTCTGTTTTTCTCACGTGTGTGATTCCCTCACACCCGGAAAAACACGGAAGTGAGCACCCGAAAGTAACCGACTGGAAACAAAACAACTATAAAAGGTTCCGCGTTGGAGGAAAACAAAATATAAGACAAGTGTCCTCTGCAGACTGGATGTCCACGAAGACAAACTGAAGAAAGTCTTCATAAAGAATAGCGGAGGTGGATGTAACTAAGTAAAAGTACTTCATTACTATATTTAGGAGATATTTTTTATGTATCTGTACTTATCTGTACTATTTATAAACGTTGTAGTTTTCCTCCCTACATTTGTTCAAAAATCTGTACTTTATACTCCTTACATTTATATAAATATATGTACTTTATACTCCTTACATTTATATAAATATATGTACTTTATACTCCTTACATTTATATAAATATATGTACTTTATACTCTTTACGTTTATATAAATATATGTACTTTATACTCCTTACATTTATATAAATATATGTACTTTATACTCTTTACATTTATATAAATATATGTACTTTATACTCTTTACATTTATATAAATATATGTACTTTATACTCCTTACATTTATATAAATATATGTACTTTATACTCCTTACATTTATATAAATATATGTACTTTATACTCCTTACATTTATATAAATATATGTACGTTATACTCCTTACATTTATATAAATATATGTACTTTATACTCCTTACATTTATATAAATATATGTACTTTATACTCCTTACATTTATATAAATATATGTACTTTATACTCCTTACATTTATATAAATATATGTACTTTATACTCCTTACATTTATATAAATATATGTACTTTATACTCCTTACATTTATATAAATATATGTACTTTATACTCCTTACATTTATATAAATATATGTACTTTATACTCCTTACATGTATATAAATATCCGCAAATGTATAAATGATAAACTTAAGGTTAATATCATCAACATTGCACTTATTTTCTTTAAGAATATATATATATATATATATATATATATATATATATATATATATATATATATATAGTTTGTTTGTATTTGTTTGTGTTATGTTCACATACAGTTTGTAGATGTAAACATTATTATTGGAGAATTTAGATTTTTTTTTCACTCAAAAACACAGACATTTTCAGCATTGACATTATTTTATACATTTTTATCCTCATCTCTTCGTCTGAACCCACTTTACCCTCACTAGGGTCACAGGGGTGACCCACGGGATGGTGGGAGCAAACTGGAGTACCTGGAGAAAACCCACGCAGACACGAGGAGAACATGTAAACTCCACACAGAAAGGTCTGGTGTGGGAATAGAAATAGGGACCTTCTGTCTGTGAAACATTTTGCATTGTTTTGCTTCAACAATTTTTGCAATTCCATGAGAAGTAGGTTAATGGGAGGAGGGTCACATTGCTTTTTTAATGGTTAAGAATAATTATTTTTAGAAAGATATAAATAAATAAAAACAATCTTGATTACATTTCTAATAATTCATGGATGAAAGTGCTAAAAGCATCTCAAAGCTGAAGCCAATTCAATCACATAAAAAAACAGCGTACATTTAAATGTGCAAAACAGGCTGTGAAAACTAGATGGCACTAAAGACCAACTAACACCAACTAACAAACACTGATCAAAGAACAGTTGACAGAGTTTGACCCAAACTGAAAAGTTCCTCTGGAGGTGATTCTGTCTGATTTTCAGTCTGATCACATATAAGGAGTAAAAATGACACTAGTGCACTTAATGTCATATATATATATATATATATATATATATATATATATATATATATATATATATATATATATATATATATACATACATAAATTAAATGGAATAAAACTTTCTTCAACTTTCTTCTTATACATTCTTGAAAAGTACAGATTGAACATTTCTGTGATTGAAAAAATGAAACGACTCAGACAGTTTGACATTTGTGAAGTTTACAGTCAGTACATTTACAGTCATTCTAATTATTTCCTCAGTGCGACTAATCTCTTTAGTTTTCTCAGTCCTGTTTTTTCACCTTAGTGGGACTGGAATGGAATGGAACTGCAGTTTTAGAATTGGGACTAAACAGGTCAGATAATGTGGTTCTAATGGAGCTTCTGCACACACGTAAACACTGCCAACCTTAGCTTCACTACTGACTGGACCATCTTCATGGTTGTGGTCCGTATCTTCATGGTAGTGGTCTGTATCTTCATGGTTGTGGTCCGTATCTTCATGGCAGTGGTCCGTATCTTCATGGTTGTGGTCCATATGTTCATGGTAGTGGTCTGTATCCTCATGGTTGTGGTCCATATCTTCATGGTTGTGGTCCATATCTTCATGGTAGTGGTCCGTATCTTCATGGTTGTGGTCCGTATCTTCATGGTAGTGGTCCGTATCTTCATGGTAGTGGTCTGTATCTTCATGGTTTTGGTCCATATCTTCATGGTGTGGTCCGTATCTTCATGGTAGTGGTCCGTATCTTCATGGTTTTGATCCATACCTTCATCCATATCTTTGTAATGTAAACAAACCATTTTCATTTTTATTTGGGGGGGGCAAATATGATCTGTATTGATTATCATGTTACCATATTTTTTAAAGCAAAAACCCCCCAATTGTGTGATTTCTGCCTTAATGTGTTATGGGTCAAAAACAGAGGTTATAATGGACGTAACAGTGTGTTTTATTTACACTATGGAGAGTGCGTTTGTCTGGTTATTTTCTTTTGTTTAAAATGTGCACAATTTAGCTTGTGTCCAGAAATGTAAAGGTCATGTAAAAATGAACACATTTTAATTCTGACCTTTTCTAAATTCTGAAAAATAATATGAAGGTTTTTTTTTTAACACAAAGTGAAAAGTGTGTGTAAAAATCACACTATTATACCTGAGGGTTAATGGACCATCTGACTGTGGAGTGATTGACACACAAACCCAAGCTGTTGTTTTTGACTTAAATGTTCTAATATTAATTTGCATCATCATCATCATCATCATCATCATCATCGTCACCATTAGTCGCATCCTTTCCCTCATTAGTGTTCATTTGTGAAGACTCTCATCTCACTCCACGTCATCATGTGTCCAAAGCCTTTGAATTTCTTCTCCTTAACATCAAGAGCCCGTCCTCCTTTTTTCAGTCATCCATTTTCACCTTTCCCCTAATAATACAAATTAAATAAATAAATAAATAATATCTTTAGTCAGATCATGAAGAGCTTTTTCTTCCATCTGACCAACAGTTAAGGGGAAAATCAGAAAACAGACACACACGTCACTAATATGACTAAAGGATAATAACCGTGGGGTCGTGACCCCATGTCGCGTCACCTGATGTTTATAGTATAGTTTAGCACTGTCAAATGATGAATAATTTTCAGCAGATTAATCACACGGTTGCTGTGGATTAATTTAAATGTATTATAATTAAATAATCATTTTTAATCTCTATTATCCCTTTCATGCACAGCGTTCACTACATTGGGGTAAATATTCTATGGCTATATATATATATATATATATATATATATATATATATATATATATATATATATATATATATATATTTACCATTACTACTAATAATTGCATTACTACTTAATACAATACTTTAACATTCAGATAAACCTGATCTATAGTCATGTTTTACTGTGACAAACCATCAGATTAGATATTTTAAAAAATTACACAAAATATTTTAGCGTAAATTAAAGGGGAAAAAATCTGCCAATGGAACAAGTGAAAATGAACAGGATTTTAGAGATCTATTGTCTGTTGGTTGAATTTAAAAAATAAAAAAATAAAAAATAAAAATCTTGAATATGATGTTTTTTGTCTTTTATTGTTGTATTTGGTGCAGTAACGCTCAGTTCACTGTGTAAACCTGCTGTCACACACACACACACACACACACTCTTCTTTTCCTGCCCATTGTGCATCTGCTGAGGATAAAGTGTTTCCATACTGTCAGTCCTGTTGACTTCCATAGAATACACAGGAATGTGTGTGTAGGAGTGTGTCTTTTCTCAATGTGTGTGTGTTTTATGCACACCAGGACGGTTCCACCGACACACACACACACACACACACATTCACTGTGGCCGTTCTGCATCTTTGTTCTTCTTCTATGGTTTGTGCCTTACTGGCTGTTTTGCTGACGCGCTCCAGCTGGACGTCCTGGCTGGGAAGGGGGCGGAGCCAGAGTGTGTGGGATGGCCTTTAGAGTGTGTGTGTGTGTGTGTGTGTGTGTGTCTGTGTGTATGGGGAAAGCCCACACAAACACTCCCACACACCTTCCATCCACAGTCAGTGGAGATTCCAACCAACAGCACAAAAGACTTTAACAGCATCATCTGTCATCTGAAATAATCTGAACTAATATAATATAATATAATATAATATAATATAATATAATATAATATAATATAATATAATATAATATAATATAATATAATATAATATGAACTAATATATTATAATATAATCTGAACTAATATAACATAATATAATCTGAACTAATATAACATAATATAATCTGAACTAATATAACATAATATAATCTGAACTAATATAACATAATATAATCTGAACTAATATAATATAATATTAACTAATATAATATAATCTGAACTAATATATTATAATATGAACTAATACAATATAATATAATATAATATGATATAATATGATATAATATAATATAATATAATATAATATAATATAATATAATATAATATAATATAATATAATATAATATAATATAATATGATATAATATAATAGAATAGAATAGAATAGAATAGAATAGAATAGAATAGAATCTGAACTAATATAGAATAATATAATCTGATCAGAACATAGATAATCTGATGTGAACTAAAATAATCTATAATCTGATTTGATATAATCTGATCTGATATAAAATTATCTCAAACAAAATAGCCTGATCTGATCTAATATAATATGTTCTAAACTAAACTAATATAATCTGCTTGAACTATTTAATTAAGCACAAAAAAAGCCTTGAATTAAGCAAAACAGAATCTAGAATTAAAGACAATTGAAAAGTCTAGAATTAAGAAAATTAATTAATTAACAAAAATATAATACAAAATATTAAAACCTGAATTACTCAAAAATTAATTCAATAAATAAATCTAGAATTAAGAATCAACAACTACCAGTGGAACCAGTTAAACTGATCTTGTTCAGATTAGTTTAATCAGATTAGTTCCAGATCTATTGTTTATAAATCAGTTCTTCTATCTGACTGAAAAGTTCCTCTGCAGGTGATTCTGTCTGACTTTAATCTGATCACATATTTGGACTAAAAATGACACTAATCCACATAAGGTCAGTGTTAGTTTCCTCTCATTGACTGCTGCAGCTCAGATCTCCAGGCTGTGCTGTTTCTGCTGCTGTGTCGTCACTCCTGTCGTGTTGTGTCATAGAAACAAAGACAGCCTGAGATGGATGGTGTGCTGCTGAGTCAGTGTGACGACACCTTGACAGCAGCAGCAGCAGCAGCTTCATCAGCTTCATCTGGGAAATCCATAAAATCAACCAAATGAACATGGTAGTAATCATGTTGTTGACATTTGTGGAGACATAATTTGACAACTTCCTCACGAGAGACAGCAACAATAAATAAATAAATAAGAACATGGCTAAAATAATTGAAATAAAGTCTTATTTTGACATTTTAGGAATTTTTTTTATTTCTTAAGCCACATTTTGTTTGTTTTTTATTGGTCATTTATAACTGTATTATATATTTAATGATAGTTATGGTCACAGGACCCACATTTACATCTAGTTTCATCACATTTTTATCACATGATAAAGGTTTGTTCATGACAATATTCAGTCACTACAGTATAAGGAGCACTGTCAATGAATGGTTTATTTTTTCGGTTCTTCGTATATAATGTGCACTGAGTGAAATCAGAATTTTACTTCACCTTAGATCAGTGGTCCCCAAACTACGGCCCGTGGGCCGGATACGGCTCACCTCCACATTTGGTCCGGCCCCCTGAACAATACCAGAGACCATTTAGATTTTTTTTATAATAAAGTTGGACTTTTGCAATAAACTGTTCCTTAGTTATGAACTATTTTCATTATTAATGAAGCAGAGAGCATGGGGTTGTCTCCAGGATTTGGTTTATAGTGACAAGGTGTGGGTTATGGTTCTGATTAAAGAACACAGATACAGATGTCCTCATTAAAGGTTTATTTACTGTGGTCTGTAATAATACAGTAACACTCACTATAACAATATATACATACAATAATAAATGAACTAAGACTGACTATATGAGTCATTCAGATGTATTACATGGGTCATAGAACACACAAATCACCTCACGGAAATCACAGACGACAGCTAGCAATGCTAGCTGCTAGCATATTATCGTATTAGCTTCAACAGCACTCAGGGGCTAAACAGCATTAGCTTATACAGTACAACATGCTAACATCTACCCGAACTGTACTGTGTTATTTATCTCACCTTGTGGCATCTACACACAGTAATAAACCAGGAATAGATGAATAAAAAAGAGAAAAAGAAGCCGAGATGGAACTTAGCACGGTTACCTAGCAACAACACAGCGGCTAATAAAACATGGACTACGTTCCGTCATAACATCAGTGGTGCGTTCAACAGCGTGGGACATTTGAAAATTTACAGAAAAGGAGTTATTCCTGAACAAATATAACCAAACAATCAAATTAACAATTAAACTGTGTGGGCTTTCTAACAATTAACTATTATTAACTAGTTTGACACAATAATTTTGACAGATGCTCATATGAGTCATTTAAGTCAAAGATTCTGCTCTGACAACTAAGCTGAACTTGGACCTGTTAAGACGAAGAAGTTTATGTTCAATGGACCTTTTTTCTGTGAAGAACCCAAAGAGGGTTATTTATTTCATAAATAGTGTTATTATTTATTTTCTGACTTTTGTTCTGTGAAGAATCCAGAAAGGGTTATTTGATTGTGGCTTTCTGGAAAACAATATTTTTTTTACATTTAGGCACTCCTGCATTCGTCACACTTTTTCTGCTACAAACTGACCCCGGCCCCTCATCTGAGAAGGGAAAAGTTATGTGGCCCACACAGGAAATAGTTTGGGGACCCCTGCCTTAAATGAAAAAAAAAAAACCAAAATGGCACAAGCATCTGAAGAGGCATTCGCTCGCTAATCTGTGTGATATAAGCAGCATCCTTAGCTAACCTGAGGGAGCAGCAGCGCAGACAACACGCTCCTTTTTTTACAAACATGATGTGGACAGTGTTGTGTTCGTCTTGTCGTCCGCTGATTTAAACTTTTTGCATTTAATATGAAAAAGTGAGGACCTGTGACAGACGTGTGGACAGTCCAGTTTTAGAGCGGTGGGTCCAGACAAAATGTGGACATTGATGATGTTCAGTTAAATTTAACAGAAAACTCTTTGCTAACGTTAGCCTTTGTTTTGTTGGTGTTAAAATGTCTTGTCAGTGGACATTGTTATGTTGCAGTGAATTTCAATACAAGTTGCTCATTGCTGGACAGACGTGTGTCCATGTATTTTTTTTGGTTTTTGTTTTTAGCCGCATGTCTACGTTGTTCATCAGCTGAAAATGTGATGACATCATCATGACACGTCGACTCGACTCCGACTTTATTGACGGCTAAGTCGACTTGAAAAAAACTGAAGTGGTTAATGCCCTAGTATGTACTCCCAATCATCTAAAAAATAAGCTAAACTTATTTTCACTCCAGATAATCCCTTTAAGAGGATGTTCTAATTGATGAGTTCTGCTTCAATTTGAAATAAGTTAAATAAGAACCAACGTCTCATTTGTTGAAGGTAAAACTATGGAATGATCTGAGTGATTAATTCAAGTTAATAAATACTCTGACAAAGTTTAAAACAGTCTTTAAAATGTGAAATTAAGACTTTTAAACTGTGTCTCGGTAATTATTAAGAAATGTGTTTAATTAACTAAAGGATATAATTCATATATTGTTATAACGGAATGTGAGCAGAATGGAAAAAAAGTAGTTTGAAAGTTTGCTGAGTTGTTGTTGATGTGATGAACATGGTAGAGTTAAAAAAAAAAAAAAATCATCACTTCTGCCCAACCCATTTTTGGTTATAAAAATGTTTAATCTCATTAAATGTTGAATTTGTTGTTGCTTTAAAATGTGAACAACCAAAAATAAAGTTGATTCATTTATTCATTAAAGAGTTAATTGATCATAAGTGATATAACATTTTAGATCAATAGATAGTTTACCATTATGTGTTTGGGTCTTTATGGGTTCATGTGATAACACTGGAGTAAAAATTAAATGCTTCTGGAATCAAACTAATGTGTGTTAGTGATAAAGAAAACTTAAGTCTGTTTGGCTCAAGTTTCTAAGATAAGTTAACATCTGAAATTCTTAGAATAAAGAAGAGAATATGTTTGAGTCCAAAGGAATAAACTATTATAGAATTGTCACTTTTTATCACATAACTGTGACTTTTTTTTTACCACATAATTATGACTTTTTATCTCATACAGTAATAGTGACTTTATATCTCATTATTGTGACTTTTTGTATCATGCTTGTGACTTTTTTTTATCTCATAATTCTGACTTTTTATCTCATAATTGTGACCTTTTATATCATGATTGTGACTTTTTTAATCACATAATTATGAGTTTTTATATCTCATAATTGTGACTTTTTATATCATGCTTATGACTTTTTTCATCTCATAATTATAACCTTTTTTAATCTCAAACACTGGTCTGCAAGTCATAGTCTGGGGTCCAAATGTAAAATTCTTCTAATGAACAATAGAATAAGTTTCATTCTAAAGGAATATTGTTCTCAGATCTACCAGATCTACTTCCAAACACTGTCTGCACATTATGATCCATTGACTTTACAGGTTCATTCTAATCCATTGTAAACATGTACATAAACAGCATAATATGTTCAATAACACACCATCATATATATTAAAAACATGAACTAACCAACACTAAAGTCATTTGTTTTCTGTAAGATTCAGATGTGATCCTGTTTCCAGTGCAGATGGGGGGAGTGGGGTGGTGGGGGGTTTGGTTCAGAAGTCCTGCCTCAGTTCCTGTGTGTAGTTGAACATTAACAGACTCTCCATCAGCCGCCGTCGTCTGCTGCATCCTGGGTCCTGCTGAGCCGGACAGGAGACGCCGCCAGCGTCCCAGCACCACAGGGCCGTCCAACAGGAGCCCCCGCTTTTGTTGGTCCTGACGGGACATGACGGGGATGACCACACGTCAGCCGCTAATGGCCATGTCTGGAGTTTTCAGCTGCTGCAGGAACTCAGTCAGCGGACAGAGTGGAGGAAGTCCAGAGGAAGTACGGAGGTGGAGAAGTCTGACACTGAGCTTTTAACGGGGGTTCATGACACCAGCTGAGAGAAGGCTTAGAGCAGCGCCATCCAAACACACATCCATTTACAGCAGGGGTCTCACACTCACTTACTTTTAAGGCCCACATTCAATATCACATTAATCTACAGTGGGCCGCAGCAGTAAAATAATAACAAATAACCTGAAATAAAGACAACTCCAAATGTTTGTCTGTTTTAGTACAAAACAGACCACATTAAATTATGAAAATATTTACTTTTAGAAACTGTTCAAACAACAAAGATATTAATAACCAGAAAAAACTGAAGTTTCTTCAGAAAAATAAGTGTTATTTTAGCTGTATCATGCTAGCTTACCTGCGCTAGATGCCCGTAGCAGCAGCAAATATAATGTGCTACTGTAATAATCTAGTTAACAAGGGATAATGTATTGCCCACGTGTGACTATCAGAAAAATACTCAGATGCCTTAGGGTTAGGGTCTAACTTTTGGCTAGATTTCCCTGAAACTGGCCGACGAATCACAGTGAAGTATAGAGTCAGAGGGCGGGCGTAACAAAGTGACGCTGCAACGATTCAGAGAGAAACAACCTGAAACAACCATAGAAGAAGAAAAACAATGACGATAGATGGCTGCCGACTGGGTGGTGATTTACTTTTTATCAAAGATGAGTGAAGAATGTGAGGAAACATCAACAATCTTTAAATTCTTTTTACAGAAACAACAACAGTTGTTCAGCTCAATAATCCACCATTTTGTTTAGTCATTCGTAACTTCCTCCGGCCTCCTCCGTTAACCCTCCGGCGCTCTAACTACGTCACCCTAAAGATTACACTGATTGGTTGTAGTACCGTCCTATTGCATACAGAGGATTTGAAAGACAACCTTTTAGCCCCGCCTCCCCTGACTATGAAGCACCACTAGACCCATACATATAATGAATGGGGATAGCGCTGCTAGGCTACTATCATGCCTCAACTTATCATTTATGCGTGTGCATTATGAATCAGCTCTACAAAGACTCTAAACACTTGGTAACAGAAGCAGAAAATGGTTAAAATTGTGCTTAATTTTCTTTAGACATTTCAGGTTTTTCTTATTTGTTTGGGTTTTTCAAATTTTATAGTTACAGGATCATTTGTAAAAGTATATATTTTCATACTATAATGATATTTTTGCACTAAAAGAGAGACAAAAGTTTGAAGTTGTCATTATTTATAGGCATAATATAATAGTGTTTCCACATCAAACCAAGATGAAAATATGGAGTCGTTCATTTTTGTAGGTTATTCGGCTATTATTTGACTGTAGATCATATTGGTCTGTATGTGGAACCTGAACTAAAACTAATTCCACAGCCTTGATTGTAGTTTTGCAAAATTCATCCCACAGGCCGCATTAGAAACTTTTGTGGGCCAAATTTGGACCCTGGACCACATGTTTGAGACCCCTACTTTACAGACAGGTTTATATTCTAATAACTGACCTGTGCAGTTATTAAAATATAAATGTCTTATAAGTGACAAAGTGTTTTGATGGAGTTTTCATTTCACTGAAGCACTTCCAGATTAAACTACTACATTAACACAAACATCCCAAACTTCCCTCATATCGATAGTGTCTCACTGATGCCTGTGAGTCAGATCAAATATTCTGGATTTTGGACTAAGCGAGGGAGTTTTTTTGACACTGCAAATAAGAGCGTACAGGCACGTTTCCACCGACTCTCTGATCAAACTTATGCCTGTTGAGCTGCTTCAGTCTGATATTTGACAGATGTGCAGCTTCTCCACAAGCATCAGCAGCTGCGTCAACAATTTTCTTTGTCATATATCTGGGAGTCACTAATATGACCTTAGTGTTTTCTGTGTTTTTTCTTGTTTAACATATAACAGTGAGTTATTGGTAATGGTCGGATAAATAAGCTTCAGCTTCAGCCCTAAACCTTTTCATGTGTAAAAATGTGTCTTACCTGCCTTGTGCTTGTAACTTGTTTTGTATTTTGACCGAAAAAAAATAAATAAATTATATTCATCTCAAATGTATAAATAAATATACAAATGAATGAATCAATACATAAATAAAAGAATAATTAATAAGTTTTAATTTAACTAGCAAATGCTTACTCAAATTCCACGTTTTTGTTCAATAGTGTGTGGGTCATGTGGGTCATGTGGGTCATGTGACCTCTGGACTCCAATAGGCCTTTAATTTATAGCCCTGGTCTGGGCACACAAAACACACCTCGTATATTTAATTTACATCATTTAATTGATTTTCCAGCAATTTTTTACTCATGAATTACACGTTTTCGTTCAATAATTCGTAAAGGCGGTTAGAAGGGTCGATGAAATGACTTTTTGGAACTTGGTATGTGCGTTAACCTGAAGCGTACGTTAGTCATAGATTCTTGGGCTAATGCATGGCCTAGTTTAGACAAACAGATTCAGTGCAGACACAGTATATTCATATTTTTATTAAGGCTGTTTGTTCATGAAAAATTAAACGCAAATATAGATTAAAAATGAATATTGAATTGTGATTAATTTAAATGAATCCAAAGCAACCCTGTGGTTAATCTGATTAAAAATGATAATTATCCTTAAATAAAACTAAAATCATCTTGTGCTAGTCTCACTTCTTTCCTTCGTCTTCATTTTTCTTCATCAGTGGAACTATTTCAGCTTCAGAACAACTGGAATGTGACGCTGTGCTCTCAGTGATGACGGTGGGTTTGTTGTGAGTGTGTTGTTGCAGAGCTCGTCCGTCTCTCGGTGTCTTTGTTGAGGTGACAGGACATGACAGGAGCGACCAGGCCTCAACCATAACGGCCTCATCTGGACTTTTACACTATAGTGGATGGAGGAAGGAAGTGACCCAACAGACCTTTCTCACAACTTCCGTATTTCGTACCGGAAATACGCAATCATAGCGTAACCCTACTTCTGCACTGGCAAATTTGTATGGACAGTAAAACAAAGGCAGGGTCGCTATGGTAACTGCGAGGTGGAGTAGTAACATCTGTTTTATGAATGTGTGGAAACTGGACATGGCCAACAAAAGGAGAATGGTCACTAGTCAGAACACAGAGTGCTGCCGAGCCTGTAGAGCGCTGCTGAGCCCACAGAGTGCTGCCAAGCCTGTGGAGCTCAGAGACTTACTAACATTTATTTTCATTATATAAATATATGTACTTTATACTCCTTATATTTATATAAATATATGTACTTTATACTCCTTACATTTATATAAATATATGTACTTTATACTCCTTACATTTATATAAATATATGTACTTTATACTCCTTACATTTATATAAATATATGTACTTTATACCCCTTACATTTATATAAATATATGTACTTTATACTCCTTACATTTATATAAATATACGTACTTTATACTCCTTAATTTCTCAAAATAGACTTGTTACTTTTTCAAACTAAAGAGATATGACAGTACATAGAATTAGATTAGATTATATTAAAATAGATTTGATTGGATTAAATTAGATTTGATAAAGTTAGATTACATTTGATTTAATTACATTAGATTAAATTAGATGAGATTACATTACATTTAATTAATTTAGATTAGATTAGATTAGACTAGGTTAGATTAGGTTAGATTAGATTAGATTAAATTAGATTAGATTAGATTAGATTAGATTAGATTAGATTAGATTAGATTAGATTAGATTAAATTAGATTAGATTAGATTAGATTAGATTAGATTAGATTAGATTAGATTAGATTAGGTTAGATTAGATTAGATTAGGTTAGATTAGATTAGATTAGATTGGGAACAACTGTTATAATTAATGAAAATATTCTGTGATCCAAATCAAAGGTGTTGCTGTTAAATATTACCTGTATGAGTTTATTTACTTATTTATGTGTAAATATATTTGTATGCTAAAGACCAGAGTCTGGTTTGTTGTTGCAGTGAAAAGAACTTTCATTGGGGGTGGGGTGTGGGGTGTGTGTGTGTGTGTGTGTGTGTGTGGGGGGGGGTCTTCCATGTTGAGTGTTCCAAACGGTTAAAAACTGTCACCAGTGTTTATCTGTGAACACTTTTACAAAGAGTTAAGAAAACATTGTACATTGATATAAACAGCAGCGTCAGTCCAGATGCAGTAAAAGAGGCCGTGGGGGAGGGGGGGGCTATTAAAGGTTTGACCTTCTCTAATATTTAAAGCCTCAGACATGTCTGAAAAACTAAGCTCCTGTCCAGGGGAACATCATGTTTCCAAAAGCCATGGGCTATTGATCGCTGATAAGTTATGGCCAGAGTGTATTGATCTGCTCAGACGTGTGCCCACGCCTCAACCCTGACTAGGAATATTTCAGCAAAGAATCAACAAACCATCAAGATTTGGATCCTTTTCTGGAAATATGTTCATGTCAGAAACACTGAAACGCTTTAAACAGTTGAAAAAAAACAAACATACAGAGTCTATTTTTTTTTTCATTTTAAGTCCAAATATTTCACCACACTTAGCAAAGTATGATGTATTGGTCACACGTGACTATCAGAAAAATATTTCCTGATGAGGCCGAACAAGATCCCGGTGCCAAAGTGATGTTATTTTTCAATAGTCACGCGTGGGCAATACATTATCCTGCTTATTCTATGGTTATTACAGCTTATTACTGCTACTACTCTAACAGATTGGATAAAAGAGCTGGTACAATGTAGAGAATATTTACTTTCAAAGTGGGCGAACTACCTGTGGAGTGATATGGTACCGTGAATCTGAAGCGACAAAACTCGTTGCCATGGGCAACGGGCGTTAATGGTGCAGCGGGCGGTTATCAAAAAAAATCTGCCCACAGAACGCTGGGAACGTCCATTCAAAGTGAATGGGAGCTGTCATCACATTATAGAGGGACGTAGAATAATGATTAGAAACCCCCTCCACGGCAGACCCCCCCAGAGGTGGTTTTACGGGGTGGCACGGGGTGGCATTTGCCTCCTCAAGTATATATTTTGCCTCCCCAGTTGCCACCCCATTTTATTTCCAATTTAAGTATCAGTTCTACTTTTCAAACATAGTGGTTTATTCACATAAATGCTCTCTTTGACCCACCCAAGAAGACTACTTTTTAAATCGTCCTCCGACCACACCCCCACTGGAATTTCGAAATGGTTTTGCCCATTCTGCCAGTCGTGAGAAACAGGTTCTAATTCATGAAGAGTGAGCTGGGACGTCTTCAGTTGAGCGAAAGCAATGAACAAGAGAGGGAGAGGTTGGTCAAAATCATTGAAACCCTTTGCATGTAAATTAAGCCAATATAGCCCTGTACGGAGTCACAATTTTGGAATCCAATTATTTATTTTGGTTTTAGCATACCCGGTAATCCACCACAGCTAGCATGGCGTGCTATTCGTGTTCCTGTCACATAGCTAACAACCAATTCCAAAACTCGCGCTAGCAACTTTGTCTTTGCTCTGGAGTAGTTGTAGTAGATTCATTTTAAAATGTGTTAGCATGTGTTCTGTTCATCAGAACCCAACGTCAGTACCATAGTAAACATTGCTCACTAGCGACTGGAAACAGCGCGCTCGTCCGTGCATGTGTACACCTATTTCACCGTTACTAGAGGTCTCTAGTTGACTGGTGGTGATTGGGGGAAAGGGGTCATGTGACAGAGTGGGCAGGCTGCATGCAGGTTGAAATGACAGCAACGGGTTTAACTGTATGCACTTCATTTGGCTGCGCACTTCACTCGCATACTTTAAAAAAATAATAATAATAAAAAAAAATCGCCACATGCAACACTTGTATTCAGCCTGTCCAGACTTCTTGCTTCGCTGAATCGCTGGAACACACATAAACATTCTATTTACATCTTTCCCTGAGTGAGTAACTTGTAGAGACGTGTGTGAATGTAAAATTAAATGTACAGACCATAGCTACATCTACATTAATTTTACATTAATATTAATCTACTCATGTTCATGTTAATTTCTTATCCAGGTAAGAGACAGCAGAGTATTTTGGGTTTTTTTTCACCCACCCAAAAAAGTAAAGAGGCAGCAGACAGGGGTGTTATGGCAGACAGAGGATTGTGAGCATGAAGTGCAGGAGCATGAGAGAGAGGAGGAGCAGCAGCAGCAGGAGCAGGAGGGAGAGGAGGTGCGTGAGCAGCATCAGGGGGATGATGGAGAGAAGGAGTGTGAGCAGCATGAGGGAGAGGAGGAGCAGCATCACCTGTGCCCTCTACAGGTCAAAGGTGAGTAAACTGGGAGAGCATGTGAGGAAGTGGCTGACTGGGAGCCCAATTCAAAACCACCAATATACAAAAGGGATTGTTAGACATGGCAGGTAAATTAACTCAATGGAAAATAAAGAAACGGCTCCTACGGTGCAGAAATTATATTATGTTTGGCACCAGTAATTTTACCACTCACCTTAATGACCATAGATATGGCATCTGATTGGATGTTGATCATTCACATTCTGAAGGAATTCTTATGGAATTATAGATGACACTGATTAGGTATTGTAATCAGTTTTCCTTGGTGTTACAAACAATTGTTATATGACTATGGGAGTTAAAACTATTTTTTTCCCCATAAATTGCTCCCCGCACCTCCGCCCCCCCTCTGGACCTATCACCCCCCCCCCCCCCCTCTGCCACCCCAGGGCAAAATTTCTAAAACCGCCACTGGACCCCACCCCACCCCCTCCAAATGAAGAGAGGTCCACCAAGGAGCCTATGTTTTTGCCAGAGTCTGTCTGTCTGTCAGTTTGTTAGTTAGCAAGATAACTAAAAAGTTATAGACGGATCTTGATAAGAATTTCATGACATGTTGTTGGTGTCACAAGGAACAAATGATTATATTTTGGTGGTGATCTGGAAGAGATCCTGGATTCTGGATCACTTTG
Organism: Siphamia tubifer; assembly: GCA_020466265.1. NCBI lineage: Eukaryota > Metazoa > Chordata > Actinopteri > Kurtiformes > Apogonidae > Siphamia > Siphamia tubifer. The sequence goes on along the minus strand of CM035801.1, from coordinate 10,200,838 downwards.
AAATTTTACATTGTGGTAAATGGAGAATAAATTAAATATTCTCCTCATTCGGATGTTTGAAGTTGTCATTATTTTTTCTTCGGATGTAATTTTTTTTTCACATCAAACTGAGAAGAAAATATGGAGTCAATATTTTTTGCAAGTCCAAATATATGATCAGATTAAAATCAGACAGATTCACCTACAGAGGAACTTTGCAGATCTATTACCTATAAATCAGTAATAGATCTGGAAAATCTGATTGACCTCATTTGATCAAGACCAGTTCAGCTGGTTCCACTGGCAGATGGTTTTATTTACCTAAAGGGAGAGGGATGTTGTTTTTGATTCACTTTGTTTGTTTGTTTGTTTGTCATCAGCTTTACATAAAAAACTACTGGACCAATTTCCATGAAATTATCAGAAAAGAAGTGAGGTGGCCCATTAAATGTTGGTGAATGTAGGTCAAAGGTCAGATAGAATAACATGCGATTTGTCGACTCCTCCAAATTTAAGTTGACGTGTCTGTTAATGCTCTACTAACAATGACAAAAATAAACACAGAGACACAAAAAGTAAGACAAAACATCACTTATGACATTATCATTATTAATTATGAGCATAAAGGCACTGGTTAAATGTTTTCTAAATTGATGCTATATTTTAAGAGACTGTTTTTGCACAAGATTAGAAGGAGGTTCAAGTGCAAATGTTCGTACCAACAACATTTGCAATTGTTCCATTTTTTTGATGTAATTCAAGAAAAAATTCACACCCACTCATACACTAATAGGTTTCTAAGGTCAGTCCTACTGGGTTCAGTGTCTTTGCCCAAGGACACTTCAACACAGACAGACCAGTATACAAACTACCAACCTTTCAGTCATTGGACGACCTGCTCTACCAACTGAGCTACAGCCGCCTGTTGTCTTGTCTAACTTGTCTTTAAAGGACTATTTTTTCAGATGGGACAGAGGAATGAGCCCAGAATGTCAGTAATGGGACGTAGGTATTGATTAGAGGTGTTGGATGTTAAAGGCAGAAAACAGAAGGCGTCTGTCTGCATGTGTCTGACAGACTGACAGACATTGTGCTCTACATGGGTCTGTAAAAATAAGAACAGTCTGGAAAAGTTCAGGATGCTTTGAATGATCTGAAAAACTGTTCATATGTTTTAAAGTCACTGTATGAACGAGTCTGTCAACATTAACCTCATTAATATGATTCAATATTTGAACAAGATTCAATGGAACAATTGTTTAGTTCAAACTGTGTTCTTTTTACATCCCTACGTTCTTTTTACATCCCTACGTTCTTTTTACATCCCTACGTTCTTTTTACATCCCTACATTCTTTTTACATCCCTACATTCTTTTTACATCCCTACATTCTTTTTACATCCCTGTGTTCTTTTTACATCCCTACATTCTTTTTACATCCCTACATTCTTTTTACATCCCTGTGTTCTTTTTACATCCCTACATTCTTTTTACATCCCTACATTCTTTTTACATCCCTACATTCTTTTTACATCCCTACATTCTTTTTACATCCCTACGTTCAGGGCCGGATCTAGCTCTGCCCACTTGGAGGGGCATGTGGTTTGGCAGGAGGGGCATGAACTGGGGGGTGTCAAATCCCACCCAAACCCTTAAAAGCACAGAAAACAATGCTAACTATGCCGTCATCAGTTAATCAATCCATATCTATATCAATTTGATTTGTATTATAGGTTTTATATTGGATTTGGATGCCATGCCTGGCACTACCCTCTGCATTTACCCGGGCTTGGGACTGGCACAAATGCGACACTGGCTTGTGTCCCACTTGTGGCTGCATTACTCTTTTTTTTTGGTTTTGTTTTGTTTTTTGTTTGGTTTATTTTATTTTTGTGTATGTTTTTGTAGTTTTTTTTTCCTTTTTTCCTATTTTGTGTATTCCTTTGTCATTCATTTATTGACAGAACATATTCTATTTTAACATTTTCTGTATATTTTTTGTCTTTTTTGTTGTTTTCACAGCTTATAGGTAGGAACTTTTAGGATGTTTTTTAATTTTTTGTAATTTTAATTTTTTTTTTTTTTTTAATTTTTTCTTTTCATTTTTTGTTCTTTTTATCCTTTTATGCATTCCTTTATCATTTATTTATTTAGAACAACATATCTTTTAAATGTCTGTGTATTTTTTTGGTCTTTTATGTCATTTTCATATACCTTATAGGAACTTTTAGGATTTTTCTTATTATTTTTGTCTAATTGTTTTTACTTTTTATCCTTTCATGTATTTCTTTGTCATTTTCTTTAGTTACAGTCTGTTTGTGTTGTTGTTCATAGCTTATTTCTATCACTTTAGGATCAGCCGTCTGTTTTTCTGTGCAAACACCCTAACAAATGTATCCATGTTTAGGCCTTTTGTTATAGCCTTCACATGAGCCAGAATAACTAAATCTCTTTTTCTCTTGTGAAGCATATTGTGGCGAAATGGGGTAAGGACCAGAGGTGGTCAAAGTACTCACATTCTGTACTTAAGTAGAAGTACAGCTACTTGTGTAAAAAAATACTCTGATAAAAGTAGAAGTACTAATTCAACTCCTCTACTTAAGTAAAAGTAAAAAAGTACAACTTTTGAATTGTAATAAAGTGAATTTGAATTGTAAAAAGTAAAATTATTTTTTTTGTCATGAACTTATTTAACCAGTAAAAATACCAAAAGTACTTAAAATGAATATTTTATAAGTGAGTTACTGTGTAGAAAATGTGTTTTGTGGATATGGGCAGAAAATTGAGGGGGGGGGGGGGCACAATTGAGATAAAAAGTCATCATGACATTTTTAAAAAGTTATAGAAATATGACATTTAAACAAAAAACGCATTATTTTAAGAGAAAAAGTCTGAATTTTAGATAAAATGTTAAAATTCTGAAATTAAAAGTACAAAAATGATGAGATAAAAATTCCAAATTGTGAGATAATAGTCATATAACTATTAACCACAGTTTCCCTCCTCCACTGATTTTCCATCTGAAGCCACTTATTTTTCATACTGTCATGTCTGTTTTGTTTAAAAAAGTAACAAGTCTATTCTGAGAATGTAAAGAGTATAAAGTACAGATATTTATGCAAAAATGTAGGGAGTAAAAGTAAAAAGTTGCCAGAAAAATAAATACTCAAGTAAAGTAAAGATACCTAAAATATCTACTTAAGTACAGTAATGAAGTTATTTTACTTAGTTACTTCACACCTCTGGTAAAGACACGAGACAAAGTGGAGAAAGAGGTCTGGCATGAAGCAGAGGATATCCTAATCACAATGGATGCCACATACATGCTATGGAGCTGAGGAAAGCCTTCATTGTGCCCTTGTAGATATTGGCAAATGGCGGCGGCTATGGTGCTTGTGCAACTAGACTGGAGGTTACAGCCTGTAGCGAGTGGGGAAGCAATGCCATCACCCGAAGGTGACGAGTTGCAGCAGTAGTGAGTGAATGTGTCACTACTGCTGCAGGAGGAGCGGGCTGAGCGGCGGGAACGGAAGGTCGGAGCTTCTGTTGCTAATACTGTAGCATTGTCACAAGTACTAGTGTTAGCTTTAGCTTTAGCAACCAGAAATCTGCACATCGTGATCGGTAGAGGAGAGATAAGTGGAAGAAATAAAGGCAAATCGCTGCGGTGAATGAGTACAATGTGAGTGTCTCTATGACGGTCAGGTCAAACTGGTGTGAGAAAGTGACAGAATGAAGCCAAGCGAGTCTGAGAGAGGCCACGCCCTCCCTTTGCATCTACCAATCAGAAGAGATTCAGGAGAGAACAGCGCGAATATCTTTGGCTGCTGTATGTAAAGAATGTGGGATTTTTTCCTTGTCATCGCGTTTGGTAGGTTTGATAGGGGCAAGCGCGGCATCGCGTTTGGGGGGGCAGGCGCAAAATTTAGTGGGGCATTGCCCCCCCTTGCCTATGCCTAGATCCGGGCCCGCCTACGTTCTTTTTACATCCCTACGTTCTTTTTACATCCCTGCATTCTTTTACAGCCCTGCATTCTTTTACAGCCCTGCATTGTTTTTAGATCCCTGTGTTCTTTTTACATCCCTCCATTCTGTTTTACATCCCTATGTTCTTTTTACATCCCTATGTTCTTTTTACATCCCTGTGTTCTTTTTACATCCCTACGTTCTTTTTACATCCCTACGTTCTTTTTACATCCCTGCATTCTTTTTACAGCCCTGCATTCTTTTTACATCCCTGCATTCTTTTTACATCCCTGTGTTCTTTTTACATCCCTACATTCTTTTTACATCCCTGTGTTCTTTTTACATCCCTGCATTCTTTTTACATCCCTGCATTCTTTTTACAGCCCTGCGTTCTTTTTACATCCCTGCATTCTTTTTACATCCCTGCGTTCTTTTTACAGCCCTGCATTCTTTTTACATCCCTACGTTCTTTTTACATCCCTGTGTTCTTTTTACATCTCTGCATTCTTTTACAGCCCTGCATTCTTTTTACATCCCTGTGTTCTTTTTACATCTCTGCATTCTTTTACAGCCCTGCATTGTTTTTAGATCCCTGTGTTCTTTTTACATCCCTGCATTCTTTTACATCCCTGTGTTCTTTTTACATCCCTGTGTTCTTTATACATCCCTACGTTCTTTTTACATCCCTTCGTTCTTTTACATCCCTGCATTCTTTTACAGCCCTGCATTCTTTTTACATCCCTGTGTTCTTTTTACATCCCTGTGTTCTTTTTACATCCCTGCATTCTTTTTACATCCCTGTGTTCTTTTTACATCCCTACGTTCTTTTTACACCCCTGTGTTCTTTTTACATCCCTGCATTCTTTTTACATCCCTGTGTTCTTTTTACATCCCTACGTTCTTTTTTACATCCCTGTGTTCTTTTTACATCCCTGTGTTCTTTTTACATCCCTGCGTTCTTTGGATGCAAATGAAAGAATATTATTTTCAAGCAAAAGGGATGGATATTGAATAACTACAAAACTAATAAAGGAAAATGTCTGCAGGAGTTTCAGTGCATTCCTTTATATTCTGAGGAGAGGCAGAGGTTTTGGTTATTTCTGGAGCCTATCAACCTCAGATCACATCAACCACGCTGCTCAATATTCGGGTAAATACATCACCGTCGGCTCTGAGGCCAGAAACACACTCACACACACACACAAACACACACACACACACACACACACAAAGTGCATCATCAGAGACACAGGGATTCTTGATGATTTTCTAATAGGGTTTATTCCTCTTTCCTGTCATTAGTCAAACCATGACAAATCCATTTGATCTCCGCTGTGTGATGTTATATGAACTTCACTGGGGAAACTCGCTGCTCTCTCCTCTTTTGCCCAGATGAGCTTGAAACCTGAGTCCTCACATTCCCTTTTTTGCTTAATTGAAGCATTGAGAGGCATATTAAACAATAGCCCGATGTAATTAAATCTCAGCAATACCCTGTTGTGGTAGTTGGAGCCTGTAATGATGTTTTTGCCCCGCTCCTCTCTCCTGTTTCCCGCCAATTAAAACCTGCTAAAGAGCGTGAGGACAGCTGGATCGGGTTCTGCTTAATGCCAGTGTAGTGGTTTTCCAGCCATCCTCTTGTGGCACTGAAATCCAATAAATGCTATAATCGCCGTTTCTTAATCACAAGACGCAGGTGCGGGAGGTGTGATTTGTTTTTCTGAATTTGGCATGAATAAGAAGAAGAAGAAGAAAAAGTTGAAGTTGCTTAATTTTTTACACAGTAATGGATGGAGACAAGATTTACTTACACTGGAAAAAAATGTCATAAATGTCATAATTCAACATTGTTTGCTTATTTAAATGTGTTTGTTTTTTTTTGCTTAATTCAATTCATTATTAATTTATTGTCCCACTAGGGGACATTTGTCTTGGACTCAGCAACGACAGCAAACAGTATCAACAGGCACAACATCACAACAACAATTACAGTAATGAAGATAAGATCACATGATTTAAACACTGTAGAAAAAACACGCTAAGAAGAATCGTGAAAAATCTCATGTAATCACATTAAAATTAGACAGAATCACCTACAGAAGAACTTTTCAGACAGATAGAAGAACTGATTTATAGACAATAGATCTGGAACTAATCTGATTAAACTAGAGATCATTTACCTGGTTCAACTGGAAGATAATTATTTTATTCAAATCTTTTTTTTTAGGTTAAGATTTTTCTGGGGGGTTGAATGAATTAAAATAAAATCATGAATAAAACAAAAAGGTAATTAAACCAAAAGCAATCTTATATCAACATATATATATATATGTATGTATATATTCAGATTTTCAGATTTTTGCACATGTTTTGGATATTATATGTTCTTTCTTTGTTTTAGGAGAGTTTGTGAGTATGTTTTGGACATACAAATATGACACAAAAAAAATACAAAACCTCAAGTTTACAGTTCTGTATTTTCTACCCAAATAATAAGAATAATATATATATAAATCATGAATTAAGACAAAAAATCTTGAAATATGTAAAACTTTTTTTTTTAATTCTTGAATTAAGGAAAAAAAAACAACACAAAAATAATCATCATCATCATCATCATGAATTAAACAAAAAAATCTTGAAATATTAAAAAATAAATCTTAAATTAAGCAAAACACAATATTGAAATATGCAAAAAATTAAAAATGTATGAATTAAGACAAAAAAATAACTAAATAATAATAACAACAAAAACAACAACAACAATAATAATAAAAATAATAACAATAATTAATGAAACCAAAAAATCTCTGATTTTTAATTAGACAAATAAACTTAAAAAAAAATGAATTAAGACAAAAAAATCTTTAAATATGCAAAAACAGTCTTGAATTAAACAAAAAATAAAAAGAAATCATAAATTAAATTAAACAAAATCTTGAAATATGCAAAACAAAATTAAAAACATATATATTGAATTAAGGAAAAATAACAAAAGTCTACCAATGGAAGAAGCAAAAATAATGTTGTTACCAACTGCAGAATGAGACGTTCAGGGTCATTGTGCTGCAGACGTGTGTTCAAATGTTTAATCAGATTACTCATGATGATGGATTCATCTGGACATCCTTCATTAAAAACATGGCTGACACATGTAATACCTGTGGAAACTTTGGAACAGGGACATAAATGTGTGACTTTGTAAAAGTTGCTTGTCTTGTGTCGTTGCGTGCGTGTGTTTAACTCCTGTAGCATCTGTACAACTGAATGGCATTCAATTATGAGCGTTATTATCAGCCTGGAGGTTAGAGACAGCTCTAATTCACTCCTACTCTGTTGTCACAACATTAACACCCCCCCCCCCCCCCCTGCTCCTTCTCTCTTATCTAAACTCCACACATTGGCCATCTGATAATAATTCCTGATTATGATGCCCCCCCCCTCCATCCTAACTCATCTGTAAATGAAGGCTGAAGTGGATGAGCTTCTCCTACGCTGCTTTAACTGCATTAAAGCGTTGGCCCAGGTACGGTTTCCTATCAATTTTATCCAGAAGGAAACATGAGATTCACCAGCATCATTAGTGAGCGGACATAATGTAATCACTCCTGTGTGTGTATATGTGTGTGTGTGTGTATGTGTGTGTGTGTGTGTGAGCTTGGCAGGGGGTTGGTAGGTCTTTATTACATTCATCAGCAGCAGCAGCATTTATTAAAAGTGAACTTTTTTGACTTTTTGTGTGTGTGTAAACGTGTTCTGAGACGTACCCATCAAGGGGATGTGGGGTCAGAGGTCGCACATTTATCTCTGTTAGATGTCACATCTGCAGAGTGGGTGGGATGTGCACGATGAATGTGTCTTTCCAGGTGTTTGTGTGAGTGATGATGAGTGAAGTTATCTGTGTGAAAGTGTCACCGGAGAGAGAGAGAGAGAAGGAGAGAGAGAGAGACAGATAGAAGGAGAGAGAGAGAGAGATAGAAGGAGAGAGAGAGAGGGGAAGGCAATGGAGAAAAAATGAAAAAGAAGACCAGGAGGAAAGGCACAAATACAAACTTGACAGGAGCGAACACTGCAAAAATGTCAATCTTACTTATCTGATCTGATCTTTGACACATCAAGCATGTTATAAAACATGACCATTGGTCATCCCCTGGTCATCCCCTGGTCATCCCATGGTCATCCCCTGGTCATCCCCTGGTCATCCCCTGGTCATCCCATGGTCATCCCCTGGTCATCCCATTGGTCATCCCCTGGTCATCCCCTGGTCATCCCCTGGTCATCCCCTGGTCATCCCCTGGTCATCCCATGGTCATCCCCTGGTCATCCCCTGGTCTCTTCTCCACCCGTTGTCTTGTCTAACTTGTTTTTTAAGGACTATTTTTTCAGTCTACTTAGAACAGGTGCGACAGATGAATGAGCCCAGAATGTCGTAAACACAAACACGTAATAAGTTATGGGATGTAGGTATTGATTGGAGGTGTTTAGTGAGCAGCGGATGTTAAAGGTCAGTCCTACTGGGAGACGAAGGTTCAAGGTTCAACGTTACTTTATTTGTTTCACAGTCAAGATGATCATTTGGTACTTGCTGACAACACACACAACATATAGTTCAAGCCCATTGGTCGAGTTTATAGAAAGGGCGAAAAACAGGACAAAGTGAATCCGTGTATCATTCGTTCATTTTTCAAAATGAAACCAAAAGTAAGATAACGAAAAAACAAGTCATTTCTTCATTATTTGTTTCCAAAACCAAAATGAAAAAACAGATAACGATCCCTTTTTCGTTTTTGTGGTTAAATGAATAATGGAAAAAAACGGATAACGGCCAATGACCTTTGACCTGCAGTAACAAAGATAGAAAGCTATGTCCTATTTTGGGGAAACTAAGAGGGTCACCCTAAGACCTGAAGATATGACCATGGAGAACATTAGAACATAAAACACAAAAATATTTATATGACAAGTGTATATGTATATCTTTTATATGTGTACAGCTTGTACTTACCTTATGTATTAATGACAGGATAACAGTTTCCAGTTCTGCATCTGACATAATGTTATTTACACTGAATTGTTGTCGAGCACAGAATTTTCACCGACATCTCAGAGGAAGTGTGTTAGCGTGTTAGAAATCTCAGCACTTGTTTTTCCATCGTCAAACAGCTGTATTTTCAAGTCTGGTGGACATTTTTCTTTCGGTTGATAAGATTATTCCGTGGATCATTCATTCATTCATTTTTCAAAATTAAACCAAAAATAAGACAACGAAAAAACAACTAATTTCTTCATTATTTGTTTCCAAATGCAAAATGAAAAAACGGATAATGATTTTGGTTTTTCAATTTTCGTTTTTGTGTTTAAATGAATAATGGAGAAAATGGATAACGGCTATGGAGCTAAATCCAGGCCAAATGTTTTGCTAATTTGAAAAAAGAATTGTAATTGAAAAACAAAAATTCGAAACTGAAAGTTCAAGTTTTGATCTTGAACTTTGAAATATTCAACAATGTATTCAAACTAAAAATAAGTGTAGGAAAGGTTTTTTCAGGTTAAATATAATTTTGATTCAGTTTTGGAATTTTTTTGAATAAATTATTTATTTTCATTTTTCACTTTCATATATATTTTGATATTTGAGGTCTTAATTTTTTCAGTTGCAGATTTTATGTTTTCAGATTCAGATCTTATTTTTTACAGTTTCAAATCTTATTTTTTTGTTTTCAGATCTTTTTTTCACTTTCAGATTTTTTTTTCACTTTCAGATCTTTTTTTTCAGTCGCAGACTTTTGGCCCTGATGTTGCGTGGGGGGCGTGGCATCAACTTAGAGGGGCGTGGCATCATGAGTGACAGCATAACAAGGAAGGCTGAGGACCTCCCTCAATCACGTTGCCTTCAGGGAACGTAGGAACTGCGACAAGTTTGACTCTACACTTTCTATACACCACATTCATGTGATTGGCAGTTAAAAAAACTGACGCCAGTGACAACGTTGTGTTTAGCAAACTGTTTTAGAATCTGCTTGGCTCTAATAGCAGTATAAGAGCAATAAACTATGCCAAATTGTGAAGTTAAACATCTACACTTTAAGTGTTCATGTTTCCCACTTCCACATAATACCATGAACGCAGCACAGTGTCCGTTTGCGATCATGGCGTCCGCTCCACCGGGACCACCTGGTGGCGCCAGCCAGGTAAGAAATGTTAGATATTTTTGAATAGATACTCTGGGAAATCATCATAAATGTTGTAATGATGGGTAGTTTGTGTAACATAGGGACATACATAAAGGGAAAAGTGGGGAATTGACGTTAGCATTAACTAGCTTTATGCTAATAGTGTTCCTAATTGTACACTCCTTACAGTGTCTAGCTAAAGGCTAAGGTTTTTGCCTTTAATGTATATTGGTTTTGTTTACATCTGTGTTTGCCAGAATGTCGACTATAACTCGACAGTGGCAGCAGCTGCACAGAGCCTTATAAATGTGCTCATACAGAACCTCTCTCTAAATTAACAGTTATTAGCGTCACCTTTTCATAGAGTTAGTTTACATAGCATAGTTAATGCTAACGCCAATTCCCCACTTTTCCCTTCACGTATGTCCCTATGTTACACAAACTACCCATCATTACAACATTTATGATGATTTCCCAGAGTATCTATTCAAAAATATCTAACATTTCTTACCTGGCTGGCGCCAACAGGTGGTCCCGGTGGAGCGGACGCCATGATCGCAAACGGACACTGTGCTGCGTTCATGGTATTATAAACACTTAAAGTGTAGATGTTTAACTTCACAATTTGGCATAGTTTATTGCTCTTATACTGCTATTAGAGCCAAGCAGATTCTAAAACAGTTTGCTAAACACAACGTTGTCACTGGCGTCAGTTTTTTAACTGCCAATCACATGAATGTGGTGTATAGAAAGTGTAGAGTCAAACTTGTCGCAGTTCCTTCGTTCCCTGAAGGCAACGTGATTGAGGGAGGTCCTCGGCCTTCTTTGTTATGCTGTCACTCATGATGCCACGCCCCTCTAAGTTGATGCCACGCCCCCCACGCAACATCAGGGCCAAAAGTCTGAGACTGAAAAAAAAAGATCTGAAAGTGAAAAAAAAATCTGAAAGTGAAAAAAAGATCTGAAACCAAAAAAATAAGATTTGAAACTGTAAAAAAATAAGATCTGAATCTGAAAACATAAAATCTGCAACTGAAAAAATTAAGACCTCAAATATCAAAATATATATGAAAGTGAAAAATGAAAAGAAATAATTTATTCAAAAAAATTCCAAAACTGAATCAAAATTATATTTAACCTGAAAAAACCTTTCCTACACTTATTTTTAGTTTGAATACATTGTTGAATATTTCAAAGTTCAAGATCAAAACTTGAACTTTCAGTTTCGAATTTTTGTTTTTCAATTACAATTCTTTTTTCAAATTAGCAAAACATTTGGCCTGGATTTAGCTCCATAAACGGCCGTTTCCCGTTTTATCTAATGTTGAAAATTCAGAAAATAAATAATAACACTATTTATGAAATAAATAACCCTCTTTGGGTTCTTCACAGAAAAAAGGTCCATTGAACATAAACTTCTTCGTCTTAACAGGTCCAAGTTCAGCTTAGTTGTCAGAGCAGAATCTCTGACTTAAATGACTCATATGAGCATCTGTCAAAATTATTGTGTTAAACTAGTTAATAATAGTTAATTGTTAGAAAGCCCACACAGTTTAATTGTTTATTTGATTGTTTGGTTATATTTGTTCAGGAATAACTGCTTTTCTGTAAGTTTTCAAATGTCCCACGCTGTTGAACGCACCACTGATGTTATGACGGTTATGAACGTGTTTAATTAGCCGCTGTGTTGTTGCTAGGTAACCGTGCTAAGTTCACCATCTCAGCTTCTTTTTTCTCTTTTTTATTCATCTATTCCTGGTTTATTACTGTGTGTAGATGCCACAAGGTGAGATAAATAACACAGTACAGTTCGGGTAGATGTTAGCATGTTGTACTGTATAAGCTAATGCTGTTTAGCGCCGGTGTGCTGTTGAAGCTAATACGATAATATGCTAGCAGCTAGCATTGCTAGCTGTCATCTGTGATTTCCATGAGGTGATGTGTGTGTTCCATGACCCATGTAATACATCTGAGTGACTCATATAGTCGGTCTTAGTTCATTTATTATTGTATGTATATATTGTTATAGTGAGTGTTACTGTATTATTACAGACCACAGTAAATAAACCTTTAATGAGGACATCTGTATCTGTGTTCTTTAATCAGAACCACAACCCACACCTTGTCACTATAAACCAAATCCTGGAGACAACCCCATGCTCTCTGCTTCATTAATAATGAAAATAGTTCATAACTAAGGAACATTTTATTGCAAAAGTCCAACTTTATTATCAAATAAAAATACACACATATAAAAAAAAATCTAAATGGTCTCTGGTATTGTCCAAATTTGTGGAGGCGGGCCGTAGTTTGGGGACCACTGATCTACACAGTTACTCACTTTAAAGACTTTATTTTTGGGATATTTTAGAATTTTTTTTCTATTGTTTCCTGCTTAAATAAGTATTATTTCACCCATAGCAACAAAAAGCAGTTTTACTTTTTACTTTATTACGATTGAGAAGATATACTTTTTTCCTTTTACTTCATTAAAGGAGTTGAATCAGTACTTGTACTTTTATCAGAGTATTTTTTCACATAAGTAGCTGTACTTTGACCACCTGTGGTTATTGATCATGTGCAAAGGCTGATGGGAAAAATTAGTAGCTCTGTCTCACTGTCTGTGTTCCTTTTGTCGCTCTACCTACATTCCACATAAGTAGCAGTACTTCTACTTAAGTACAGAATGTGAGTACTTTGACAACGTCTGGTCAGATGTGTATTTTTTTGTGGTGTTCCAGTATTTAGGGTGTGTGTGTGTGTGTGTGTGTGTGTGTGTACACATACTACTGTATGTACTACTGACAGGATTCATAGAAATCTGCTGAAGTCGACACAAAAACAACAGTATGTTCTGTACCAGGCTGGTTTAAATAAGTTCACCCCCCCCCCCCACCCACCCACACACACACACACACACACACACCCTCCACCCCCCATGGATCAACAATACTATCAACTACGTTATGTCAAACTTCATGTGACGTTCTATTGAAGGCAAACAAACAGCCTGTTAGAAAAGTTTATCAGCGACTCACGACCAAGGACAAAAAGCCAAAGTACAAAATTGCAGGTGAACGTGCGCTGTGCAAACAGGCCCTTGACAGTGAACAGGCGGTATAGGCAGGTGTGTGCAGTAGTAATGACACTGTGGACTGTGATGGCAGAGTGTGTTCCATATAAAGAGCTTCTACTTTTCCTTTCCTCTCTAAACCTCTTCTTCTCCTCTTTGTGCTTTTGCCTCTTTTCACCCATTTTATTTTGTCCCACTTCTCTTCTTCTGTCCCTTAGGTTACGTTTACACTGTAAAAAAAACCTCTACATTTGACCGAGATTTCAGTTTGTTTGTTTTTTGTTTTTTAATTTAGATTTTTTTGTTTGTTTGTTTGTTTAATTCAATTATTTTGGCTTTACTTGTGATTTTATTTTCTTTAATTGAAGATTATTTTTTTGCTTAATTCAAAAATGTTTTTGTGTGATTCAATATTTTTTTTAAAATTCAAACTAGTTTTTTTGCTGTGTCTGTTTCCTCCAGTTTCCTCCCACCATCCAAACACATGCACTCATAGGTTGGTTAATGTAAATTGTCCATAGGTGTGAATGTGACAGTGATTGTTTGTCTATATATGTTCAGTCCTGAGATGAACTGGAGACTCATACAGGGTGTACCCCACCTTCACCCACTGTAGCTGTGACCCCTGTAAGGATAAAGCGGGTTCAGATGACGAGTGAACGAGTAGTTTTTTGCTTAATCCATGATTTCACAATTGTTTTTTCTTAATTGATGGTTGTTGGTTTTTTTTTTGCTTATTTCAATTTTTTTGCTGAATTCAAATTTAATTCATAATTGTTGATTTTTTAAAAATTTAATTAATAATTGTTGATTTTTTTTTGGCTCAATTTGTGTTTTTTATGTTTTTTAAGCAGTGTGCATTAATATTATTATTGTTGTTTTTTGCGTGTTTTTTACGTTGGGTGGGTGCAAAAAGGGCAGAGGGTGGGAGGCACAATATAAGCCATTTTGTAGTTTTTAATGTCTTTGTACATGTATATTTAAAAATAATGAGTTGAGGGAGATCATTGTTAAAATCGCATTTATTTTTCGTAAAAAATGTCAGGTTTTTTTTAGATTAATCTTTTTTTTTTTTTTTTTTTTTTTTTTTTACTTGAATGGTTTCTAAAAGTAAGTATTTTCATATTGTAATTGTTTTTTTGGGGGGGGGGGTTTGCAGTAAAACAAAAGTATTTATAGGTTATTATTCTATCATTTAACTGGTCCGGCCCAAAGAAAATGAGTTTGACACCCCTGGTATAAAGGGTTAAAGGTGAAGGAAGTTTACAGAAAAATAAACACTCCAGTAAAGTACAGATACCTAAACACAAATACTAAAGTACAGCAATGAAGTACTTTTACTTAGTTCCTTCTACTTTTGTGAACAGGTTTATTGGGTCATAAGTTCTGAACCTTCGTTAGTCATAGATGGTTCTGTTCAGCAGTAGGTGTTTGGGTTCAGTCAAGTGTCAGCGCTGTTTCTTCACTGCGTTATTTGGATCAAATGACTGAACAGTGAAGTTTAGTTTGTTACATGAACAGAGGAAAACCCCAGGACGGGACACGACCTGCTGCTGAACACACCAGCTGAATGTCACAGACACACAGTCATAAGTGGAGACACACAAACCACACAGGGGACTTCCTCTGCACCCCCACCACTGTGTGTGTGAGTGTGTGTGTGTGATTGTGTATATGTGTGTGTGTGTGTGTGTATATGTGTGTGTGTGTGTATGTTTCTGTTTGTTTGTTTGTGTGCATGTGTATGTGTGTATGTGTGTGTGTTTGTCTGTGTGTGTATGTTTGTGTGTGTGTGAGTGTGTGTGTGTGTGTGTGTGTGTGTATGTTTCTGTTTGTTTGTTTGTGTGCATGTGTATGTGTGTATGTGTGTGTGTTTGTCTGTGTGTGTGTGTGTGTGTATGTGTGTGTGTGTGTGTGTGTGTGTGTGTGTGTGTGTGTGTGTGTGTGTGTACAGCAGTTGACATTTAGTAAAAGGTAAAAGTGATGTGAGTGAAACAAATATGACGTGTAGGAGGAGAATAATATGCATGTTTCCAAATCTATTCTGAGTTTAAATATAAAAGTATGTGGTGTTGGTTGTAGATCATGTCATCAACAGCCACAGTAATGATCACTTCCTTCTTTACGCCTCTGTCTTTATCTTCTTTAACTTCTTGTCCTCACTGTTTCCTTTCTCTGCTCTAGTGGAAGTGGTCGTATGTTTACATACTTATAGAACATTATACGTCTTGTATGGAGCAGGTTATAGACACATCCACACTGTGTGGTGCAGGTTATAGACACATCCACACTGTGTGGAGCAGGTTATAGACACATCCACACTGTGTGGTGCAGGTTATAGACACATCCACACTGTGTAGAGCAGGTTATAGACACATCCACACTGTGTGGAGCAGGTTATAGACACATCCACACTGTGTGGTGAAGGTTATAGACACATCCACACTGTGTGGTGAAGGTTATAGACACATCCACACTGTGTGGAGCAGGTTATAGACACATCCACACTGTGTGGTGCAGGTTATAGACACATCCACACTGTGTGGAGCAGGTTATAGACACATCCACACTGTGTGGTGAAGGTTATAGACACATCCACACTGTGTGGAGCAGGTTATAGACACATCCACACTGTGTGGTGCAGGTTATAGACACATCCACACTGTGTAGAGCAGGTTATAGACACCTCCACACTGTGTGGTGCAGGTTATAGACACATCCACACTGTGTGGTGAATGTTATAGACACATCCACACTGTGTGGTGCAGGTTATAGACACATCCACACTGTGTGGTGAAGGTTATAGACACATCCACACTGTGTGGAGCAGGTTATAGACACGCCCACACTGTGTGGTTCAGGTTATAGACACATCCACACTGCGTGGTGCAGGTTATAGACACATCCACACTGCGTGGTGCAGGTTATAGACACATCCACACTGCGTGGTGCAGGTTATAGACACATCCACACTGTGTGGAGCAGGTTATAGACACATCCACACTGTGTGGAGCAGGTTATAGACACATCCACACTGCGTGGTGCAGGTTATAGACACATCCACACTGCGTGGTGCAGGTTATAGACACATCCACACTGTGTGGTGCAGGTTATAGACACATCCACAACCTGAATAAGTTTGCAGAACTAAAAAATGTAAGGCAATCAATTGCTTCAATAATTTTAAGTTGATGAAACTTAAAAAATAACATTTTCCAGAACTTAAAATTTAAGTGGCATGCAACTTACACCTTCTGATAACATGGAATTAAATGTGCTCATTTAGCTCAACTCAAATATGTGCAGTTAATTTGACTCATAGTTTGTGTCTTGCCCAAGGACACTACGGCATGTGGACAGCTGTGAACCTCTGACCCACAGCCGCCCCTGAATAAAACTACTGTGTTTTATGATTGTCATTTTTTTTTGGTGTGATATATATTGGTGGTTATTTGGAGTGATTTGAAATTATATTTCATCATCTACGACATCAGTTAAGTTTATTTTTTTCAATCATCCTTATTTGAAACAATAGAAATAACAGAACAATATCATTCTCAGCATTTAATCAATCAATTCAATTCAATTCAACTTTATTGTCATTGAGCCTTCGTACATGGTACTTGAGCACAACGAAATTGGGATTGGGACTGTCACTTAATTCTACTCAGTTTTACCTCATCTATGTTTTTAACGTATGTTCACTTATTTACACAATAGTTGTCTTGGCAGTACTTAAAGAACATGCTACAGCAACTTAATACATTTGAATTAGTAGTGAAACAACTGAATATATGTAATTATTCTGAACATATGTGTTTACAGTGCAGTCAGTACCTCCTCAGTTTTCAGCAGATCATCTATATCCACCCACAGCCCTGGATCACAGGACAAAACTTTCCAAATGTAGAAACGTAATAATTAAATGAAGTCATTGTTGTGGTGAGTTTAAGGCCGCTGGGAAAGTTTAGCTCCTGCTTTTCAGTGGAACAGTGAGTGAACCTTCACAGGTGAATTACGTTAGTCAGCTACAGCTAACAACAATGACCTTTACCTAGAATACATTTATTTTCAAACTTTTATTTATTTTTGGATTTTCAATTATTTGGGGAGAAAATACAGAACTGTAAACTTGAGGTTTTGTATTTTTTTTGTGTCATATTTGTATGTCCAAAACATACTCACAAACTCTCCTAAAATACAGAAAGAACATATAATACCCAAAACATATGCAAAAATATGAAAAATAAAATAAAATTAATATATATATATATATATATATATATATATAAAAATAAAAAATGTTCCTCTCGCCCCACGTGGGCGGTGTCTCCTTCAGACTCGGGTCCTCTACCAGAGGCCTGGGAGCCTGAGGGTTCTGCGCAGGATCTTAGCTGTTCCTAGCAATGCGCTCTTTTGTACAGAGATCTCTGATGTTGTTCCTGGTATCTGCTGGAGCCATTCTCCCAGCTTGGGGATCACATAGGGGATTCCACTGCTCTAAAAGTATTATTATTATTTTTGACAGTATCTACTTCAGTCATTAAATGTGTTAAATCTTACCCACTTTAATCAGGTAAATCAGAAAACAAACTTTAGTGATGGTTAGTTCATGTTTTTAATATATATGATGGTGTGTTATTTCACTGCAGTAGTTAGCACTCGTGCCTCACAGCAAGAAGGTCCCTGGTTCGAATCCCACCCCAGACCTTTCTGTGTGGAGTTTACATGTTCTCCTTGTGTCGTCGTGGGTTTTCTCCAGTTTCCTCCCACCATCCAAACACATGCACTGATAGGTTAACTGGTTAATCTAAATCACCCATAGGTGTGAATGTGACAGTGATTGTTTGTCTATATATGTTCAGCCCTGAGATGAACTGGAGACTCATACAGGGTGTACCCCGCCTTCACCCATTGTAGCTGGATTAGGCCCCCAGTGACCCCTGTGACCCTAGTGAGGATAAAGTGGGTTCAGATGATGAGTGAGTGGTAGTTTATGTACACGTTTACAATGGATTAGTAAATATTCCACATGAAAGAACCTGTAAAGTCAATGGATGATAATGTGCAGACAGTGTTTGAAGTAGATCTGAGACAATATTCCTTTGGACTAAAACCTACTGTATTTACGGGACTATAAGTCGCACCTGTATATAAGCCGCATCCGCTGTATTTTGAAAAATATAAAAAGAATATACAGTGGTATCTCTACTTACGAAATTAATTCCTTCCAGAAGTGATTTCGTACCATGGTCATATACTGTCGGTCATATACTCTTCTTGCACCGTTCGGCTGAACTTTTGATCCTAACAGCGCTGGTCTAGGTGGAGAAATGACCGTTAAGTGTCTGTGTTACCATGGAGACACAGCAGCAGCAGACAAACAGGGCGACGCCATCGACCTGTTTACTGTAATGTTTGAATACGTACTGTAATAAAGTTTAAATGAACACACTGGGAAAAACTCAGGGAACATCAGTAACTGTGATGAATGAAGGTCAAAGGGTAAAGAAAAGCATCATGGGTAGCTCCCTCATAGCCAATGGGATGTTATGTATAGTACGTATGTGACGTATTTACGTACATTACATAGTTACTATAGTAATGTACATACAATACTGTATGTACATTGGAGGTTTCGGTTTCCTTTCGTAAATAGGATTTTCTTTTATATTCAGAGACGAAAAATTGAGGCAAATGTTTTTCGTTACTTGGATCATTCCTTAACTGGGTCTTTCGTAAGTAGAGGTACCACTGTACACACCACACCAGCTTCTAACAACATATATCTATGTTGAAAAACCAGGTATTTACTGCATGTACAGAACGCTTTTGAACCGTAAATGAAGTTACACGTATGTACCTGAACTCACCACACATTCATTGATGCTATGCTTGTGTGCAGCAGAACAGGTTCCTTCCTGGATAGATCATGATGAAGGCGAGAGAATTTGAAAATAATTAACAGTTGCAAATTTGTCGTCCGTGTTCTATCTGTTAAAGAAAAAGCAACGTATTCTTCTTTGCATTGATTGTTCTTAGTTTTTATTCTAATTCTGTTTAAAGCATCTCTAGTGAATAGCTGCACCTTTATATAAGCCTCATGGTTCAAAACATATGAAAAGAGTAGCGGCTTATAGTCCAGATAATACGGTATTCTTTTGACCCCAGGCTTATCTTGGAAACTTGAGCCAACCAGCAATTAAGACTTGAGATTTGTTTATCGCTAACACACATGTGGGAACATTTCATTAGTTTGATTCAAGAAGCATTTTACTCATAGACTAGTGTTATAGATGATAAAAATGAACAAAATAATTAACAAAATTAACAAAATTTACCAAAAATAATCCACAAAATGGAACAAAACAAACAGCAAATGTTTAGAATAAGAAAATAATTAAAGAAAAATGACCAAAAATAATGAATAAAGTGAAGAAAAATTACCAAAATATTCAGTAAAATGAATAAAATGTAAGAAAAATAATCCACAAAATAGACCAAAGAAACAGCAAATGTGTAGAATAAGAAAAATAATTAAAGAAAAATGACCAAAAATAATGAATAAAGTGAACAACAGTGACCAAAATATTCAGTAAAATTATTAAAATTGACCAAAAATAATTCACAAAATGGATCAAAACAAACAGCAAATGTGGAGAATAAGAAAATAATGATACAAAAATGACCCAAAAAAATGAATGAAGTGAACAAAAATGACAAAAAAAATTCAGTAAAATGCATACACTTTGTCAAAAATAATTTAAAAAAAATGGACCAAAACAAACAGCAAATGTTTAGAATAAGAAAATAATTAAACAAAAATTACCAAAAATAATGAATAAAGTGAAGAAAAATTACCAAAATATTCAGTAAAATGAATAAAATGTAAGAAAAATAATCCACAAAATAGACCAAAGAAACAGCAAATGTGTAGAATAAGAAAAATAATTAAAGAAAAATGACCAAAAATAATGAATAAAGTGAATAACAATGACCAAAATATTCAGTAAAATTAATAAAATCGACCAAAAATAATTCCCAAAATGGACCAAAACAAACAGCAAATGTGGAGAATAAGAAAATAATGACACAAAAATCACCCAAAAAAATGAATAAAGTGAACAAAAATGACAAAAATATTCAGTAAAATGCATACACTTTGTCAAAAATAATCCACAAAATGGAACAAAACAAACAGCAAATGTTTAGAATAAGAAAATAATTAAACCAAAATGACCAAAAATAATGAATAAAGTGAATAACAATGACCAAAATATTCAGTAAAATTTATAAAATTGACCAAAAATAATTCAAAAAATGGACGAAAACAAACAGCAAATGTGGAGAATAAGAAAATAATGACACAAAAATGACCCAAAAAAATGAATGAAGAGAACAAAAATGACAAAAAATATTCAGTAAAATGCATACACTTTGCCAAAAATAATTTTAAAAAATGGACCAAAACAAACAGCAAATGTTTAGAATAAGAAAATAATTGTAAAAAATTACCAAAAATAATGAATAAAGTGAAAAAAATTACCTAAACATTCAGTAAAATGCATAAAATATTTGTACATTTATCTTTGTAATAATTATGAAGCAGAAGTTCGACCGAATCAACAAACTAACCAGCACGGAATATATTCGTCATGGCAACAAGACCTGGAGCAGAACGACAGGAATAATGTTAAAGAGGAATAAAGTGTTTCCATGTCAGAGGAATGATCAAATTCTGAATTAAGATTAGAATTAACCAGTGACTTTATTCCAAATTCACTTTAATTCAACTGGAATTAGGTGTTTACATGGTTCATCTTAAAGTGGAATTAACCTTTATTCTGAATTAAACTGGAATAAAAACTCTCATGTAAACAGGGCTAATGTGTGTTCTCTATAGTTTTATTTTGCCAAATCAAATCATTTTTTTCTGCTAAATAAATGTGCCCACAGGTATAAATATAGTCACTTTGAACCTTGACCCTCACATGACTCCATTTGGTGAGTTTTTCTAATTTTTCACATGTTTTTTTTTATTCCAGAACAGATTGATATAATCACTGAATATAGAATAGCTGCATATTTACACAGCAAAAATAACCCTCCACCATCTGTTTTCATGGCAGATGTCTTATTAGTCACATTTATTTCCAGTAATATGCCTTCGTTCTGCATTTTTCAACCACTCACCCTCACAGAACCAAGCCAAAGAGTTTGCAGATATGAATTCAATCTTTTCTCTGTCACATTCTCATCATGTCTCCTTCTGTCTGAGCAATTTCACAAATATAATTTACTATTCATCCTGAAAATCAGGATACAATTGGCCTTAATGACATTATTTTTTATTTCTTTCATTCATATCATTTAACAGCACAATGAGCTTTGGGAATTACATTTGTCATTTCATCAAACTGGGATAAATGGACGTAAGCTGAAGCTCCATCGACTGCCTGGAACAACAGCGGAGGAAAACCCACAGCAGAATGTGGGCCTTTGTCACGGAAACCACACAACGTCACTGAGGATCATGGGAATTTTAACCTTTTGCCTTGGTGCGTTTGACAGAGCAGGGTTAGCATTGGTGGAGGTCACATGTCTACTAACTTTGTTCACCTTTGACCTCCAAGTTCAGCCAATCATTAATAACTGTCCTCTGCTCAGTAAACTTTAGTTTTTCCACATGGGCGGGACCACAGTGTTTCTAACTCCTCATCTATTGGCTGATTTGAACCCTTTGATGCATATACTGGTCAGTCCAGTCGACCCAATCATTTGTTTTTTATCATTCAGTTTTTCCACCACACTCACTCATAAGATGCTGCTTCAATCACTGCATTGACAGTCTTTTTAATCACACACACACACACAGGAGGGGCGGGACAAGAACAGCGTACCTGTGGCCAAGACCCCGCCCTCTGCCAAGAACAGAGAGAGAAGAAGGTAAAGGTTCAACCGCCGTGTCCGGACAAGACCTGGTCTGCACTCAAAAAAATAATTAACCCCAAAAATTAGACTTTATCTCATATAATCACATGACAATTTTACATGTAATTCAGTCACATATAGTTTAAATAAATACCAAACCTAAAGGAACATTTTCATCCATATTAAGGGTTGAAACATGACTCATCTTGTTTCGTCGTCTGAAGCCGTTCCTAGAAAGTTCTGTCGTCTGGACAAAGTTACGAATGACTAAAGAAAATGGTGGATTATGGAGGATAACGACTGTTGTTGCTTCTGTAAAAAAGAATGTAAATATTGCTGATGTTTTCTCACATTCTTTTTTTCATCTTTGATAAAAGTAAATCACCACCCAGTCAGCAGCATTGTTGTTGTTCTTCTTCTATGATTGTTATGGTTCTCTCTGAATCGTTACTCCCGCCCTCTGACTCTATACTTCACCGTGATTCGTCGCCAGTTTCAGGGAAATCTAGTCAAAAGTTACATTGAGCAGAACTAGACTATTATGGTAGCAAATCAGATTTGTTGCCACTGGGGGCGTCTAGCGTGGCTAAGCTACCAAAAAGTATTAATTATCTTTTATTTGTTTTTGGAGGGTCATTTCTTCTCCAGATGTGGAGGTGGTGTTTGACTGTGAGCAGACGTTCAGACACATGTAACCTCACACCAAATGAAAACTGAACATGATCCACCGTGTCCTAAGACAAACAGATGAATTAACCAATTAAATGTCCTCATTAGCTCACCTACCTGTGTTAATGGACTTGTTGAGCAGACAGAGTGTTGTAGCAATAACACATTGATACGATTAGACTCAATTTGAGCAGGAGGACGAAGGAATGAGAGACTAACCTGAGCAGAGTGAGCGCATTAATAATCTGTTAGTTGTGTTTCTGTGTTTGTGTCTAGTACGAGACAGACACACAAAGAACTGTTGTTGTTGCTGCACAAGACAAAAGACTAGAAACAAGTACAATCAAAACAATACTAAATATTTTAGCTTGAATTAACTCATAAAGACCCAGTGTGACTTTTGTGATAATTTACAAATATTTTTTTTCCCTCTATTTACTATTTAATATTTTATATATATATATTTATTTTTTCATACATCACACAGATTTATATTTTACTAGTGGGGGCCTATATTTATTCTTAACCCTTGTGGGGACTTGAATTTTGGTCCTTGTGGTGTCAGAGGTCCCCATGGTATGACTGTAAACAGGTCAAAGTCCTCATAAAGATAGGAATATGAGCACACACACACACACACACACACACACATACACACACACAAATACACACACACAAATACACACACAATGTATCTTTTTTAAAAAGTTGTCATTATTTATCATCATAATGTATTTTTTTTAGTTCTTATTATTTTTATATCAAACCTAGAAGAAAATATGGAGTAAATTTTTAAAATATTGATTATTATACTGGAAAGATAATCTAACTTTAACCAAGTGTATTTTCTTTCTTTCTTTCTTTCTTTCTTTCTTTCTTTCTTTCTTTCTTTCTTTCTTTCTTTCTTTCTTTCTTTCTTTCTTTCTTTCTTTCTTTCTTTCTTTCTTTCTTTCTTTCTTTCTTTCTTTCTTTCTTTCTTTCTTTCTTTCTTTCTTTCTTTCTTTCTTTCTATTGCTCTCTATCTATCTATCTATCTATCTATCTATCTATCTATCTATCTATCTATCTATCTATCTATCTATCTATCTATCTATCTATCTATCTATCTATCTGTCTATCTGTCTATCTGTCTGTCTGTCTGTCCATCTGTCTGTCTGAATCTTAAAAAAGTATTTTGACTTTTCCTTCCAGTTTTGTTCATAATCAATACATTTGATCCATATTCTTTGGTCTTTCACTGCGTGCTTCATATTGTACCAGCATTTTGAGCTGACCTGCCATTTGACCTCTGACCTCTGATGCCCGATGACACCGGCTCATTCGTCTTCCTGACATCCTCCCACACACACACATACACAGCAGCAGCATTAGCAACATGTCATATGTCAAATTAAAAAGACAAAAATCACCCTACTTTTTAACAAAGCATGAAATTGTGAAAGTTAAATTTAATGTAGAAGATCAAACATCATTAATGTAATGATGGTAATCCACACATTTAATAATGAATGTTATCTCCTATTTCACAGTCTGTAAACCTTTATGAGCCTGTTTCCATGGGTATAATCCATGTGTACAGTGGAGGTGCAGCATGGCTCTGATGACTGCCCCAGGTCCT
Source organism: Siphamia tubifer (assembly GCA_020466265.1). Lineage (NCBI taxonomy): Eukaryota > Metazoa > Chordata > Actinopteri > Kurtiformes > Apogonidae > Siphamia > Siphamia tubifer. The sequence continues at coordinate 10,176,430 of CM035801.1, read as the reverse complement.
TATAAACACAGATGTGTTACTCTAACACACAGGTGTCAAACTTACGGCCCGGGGACCAAAACTGGCCCGTCATAAAGGACCAATCTGGTCATTTATTCTATGGTTCTCTAGAATGTTACAACAGCTCCCATTCACTTTGAATGGACGTTAACGATGTCAAGGAGTTTTGTCAATTCAGATTCGCGGTACCATATCACTCCGCAGGTAGATGGGGCGACCATGGCTCAGTTGGTAGAGCAGGTCGTCCATAAACCAAAGGGTTGGCGGTTCGCTCTGCCCTAGTCAGTCTGTTGTGTCCTTGGGCAAGACACTTCACCCTCCTTGCCTCCAGTGTCACTCACACTGGTGTATGAATGTTCGGTGGTGGTCAGAGGGGCTGTAGGTGTAAAATGGCCGCCACGCTTCTGTCAGTCTGCCCCAGGGCAACTGTGACTACATATGTAGTTTACCACCACCAGAGGGAGAATGTGAGAGTGAATAAATAATGGAACACTAATGTGAAGCGCTTTGGGTGCCTTGAAAAGAGCTATATAAATCTAATCCATTATTATTATAGTTCGGCCACTTTGAAAGTAAATATTCACGACGTTGTAACGTCTATTTTATCCAATCTGTTAGAGTAGTAGGGCCTACATGTATGGAGTTTTTAGCAGATCAGAGGCAGCAGCGGCTCGATACAGTACCAGTGTTGTTTAGGAACAACAATAACGTCCCAACTGGACTACTTTTTCTCGACAGAAGCCATCGCCTATATGAAACAATTCTTAATCATTTTGGTAAACTATTGTCTGTCTTTTCTCAAAATAACCAGTAATAAACTGTAATGAACAAACAGCATCCCAATGCCGAAAGCGGAGGGGTATTGTTAATGGGATATCGTGCTTTGGTTAGTGACCATCAAATGTCCACTACATTTTGCAGTGGATTGTGGGATACATTGAGTGCAAAATATAATGATTATAAATATGTCACTAAAGATTTGGACACTCCTACAAAATGGCGTGGTCCCCATATAGTCCCTATATAGCCCCTATATAGCCCCTATATAGTCCTCATATAGTCCCCATATAGTCCCTATGTAGTCCCTATACAGTCCCCATATAGTCCCTATATAGTCCCCATATAGTCCCCATATAGTCCCCATATAGTCCCTATGTAGTCCCCATATAGTCCCTATGTAGTCCCCATATAGTCCCTATATAGCCCCTATGTAGTCCCCATATAGTCCCTATATAGCCCCTATATAGTCCCCATATAGTCCCTATATAGTCCCCATATAGTCCCTATGCAGTCCCCATATAGTCCCCATATAGTCCCTATATAGTCCCCATATAGTCCCCATATAATCCCTATGCAGTCCCCATATAGTCCCTATATAGTCCCCATATAGTCCCTATGCAGTCCCTATGCAGTCCCCATATAGTCCCTATATAGTCCCCATATAGTCCCTATGCAGTCCCCATATAGTCCCCATATAGTCCCTATATAGTCCCCATATAGTCCCTATATAGTCCCTGGACACAGCCAGGGTCAGTGAGTGGAACGTCACTGGTGCATTTGAGCCATTTTCACACAAACATCTCCATTTTTCAAAGCATGTGTTGTTGGAGATGTTTTGTAACTGCAGAAGGACGAGAGCATCAACACAAAGAAGACAAGTGAAGACAGACTGATATGAGCCATTCATTATCGTTACAACTGTGCTTAATTATTTGGATGGACAGGAGCTTAATGCTGAGAAAAGCACCCTGCATGATGGATGCTCCCACAGACTAATGGCTAAACTTCCTGACACAGTATTTACAGAATCACATGCACACGCTCTGGAGCTGGTTAGTTGGTCCATATCTAGCCCTGGTGTGTCAGTGTGACTGCTGGTAGTAAATTAAATAGCGATTAGTTGAGGTCATTTGTTAGGCTGTCTGACACCTGACCAGCTCCTGGGAGGTGCTGGAAGATGAATGGAGCGCTCCACAAGTAGGAAGTCAACAGGTGAAGATTAACAGGCTTTAATGACGCCATTTGCTTAATGTCTTTGCCATTTTCTTTCTCACTCAATCCGTCCTCTGTCTTTTCTTCAGAAACAAAGTAAGCTGTGATGAAATGTTTGTCTTACAATATGAGGACGGATGGACGCCGATGAGCCGCTGAAGGCACGTTGAACTGCGCTGCTGAACTCTGCAGCAAAACTGGACGGATGGACGGATGGACAGACGGATGGACAGATGGTAAATGAATGGTTAAAAACGATGAATACAAGCAACAGAACAAATGAATAATATGAAAACAATAAGGAACGAAATTAACAGAAATGCAAAAAAAAGGGAAGATCTTCATTTTAAAACTGATGAAAATGAACAAAAATTAAGAATATAGATACAGACAGACAGACAGACAGACAGACAGAGACAGACAGACAGACAGACAGAGACAGACAGACGGACGGACGGACGGAAGGATGGATGTATTTTTCAAAGGTTTGAAGATATGTTTACTTAAAAAAAAGTAATTATTTTATGTGTGGGAGTTTTATTATTTATTTTATTTTTCATTTTTTATTTATTTATATATCTATTCATTTTTTATTTTTCACGTGATTAATGTTTTTATGTATTCATTGTTTTTGTTTTGTTTTTTTATTTTATTTTTGAAAATGTGTTTACACTCACTACCCAATGGCTACTTGATTACAAACTTGGTCCCCATGAGACATTTACTGTATATGAGTATGTGTGTGTGTGTGTGTGTGTGTGTGTGTGTGTGTGTGTGTGTGTGAGAGAGAGAGAGAGAGAGAGAGAGAGAGAGAGAGTTACATTTCTATATTTCCTATTATTTATCGATTTATTGTACCATACAAACAGACAGATAGATAGACAGATAGATAGATAGATAGATAGATAGATAGATAGATAGATAGATAGATAGATAGATAGATAGATAGATAGATAGATAGATAGATAGATAGATAGATAGATAGATAGATAGATAGATAGATAGATAGATAGATAGATAGATAGATAGATAGATAGATAGATAGATAGATAGATAGATAGATAGATAGATAGAATTCACTCAGATTCAGTCATGGTGTCAATGTTCCACACATAAATGAATAAATAAGGAATGTAAATAGAGCTGAAATAAAAAAAAAATAGATCAGAATAAATTATGATTAAAAGTTATAATTCAAAATAAGCAGAGTTAAATAAGATTAAAAAGTGATATAGAAAAACCCTCCCTCCTGAAAACACCTCCTCCTCCTCCTCAGAATTATGCTTTTTTTTTTTTTATCTCATGTTGTTTTTTTTTTACTTTTTTTAAATTTCATATCTAAACAGATGTGACAGTACGAAGAATAAGTCACTTCAGAGGGAAAATCAGTGGAGGAGAGAAACTGGGACTTTATACTAGAATTAAAACCTTAGTTCTTTCCTCATAATTATGTATTTCTTAACATATTTATGACTTTATCTCATAATTTAGACTTTTTTTCTCACATGTTTGACTTTTAATCTTATAATTATACTTTTTTTTTTTAAATTGTCATAATGATGACTTTTGTTATTTTTCCTACATTTTCTAAACTGAGTAACTGTGACCTGATCAAACACATCATCTACGCATTAACTCAGTTTTAAAGGTTTTATTTTTGGATAATTTTGAAACTTTTATCATTTTACTTTTTACTTCATTACAGTTCAGCAGATGTACTTTTTTTTTTTTTTTTTACTTTTACTTCAATAAAGCAGTTGAATCAGTACTTTTACTATTTTTTTTTTACACACCAGTGTCTGTACTTGTACTGCAGTACAGAATGGGAGTACTTTCACCACCTCTGGAAGGATTACAGCGGAAGTGTCTGATATTTTCCACTGTCCTGGGTATGTAGATTTGTTGTTTTTTTTAAACATTTATTATTGTGAACTTCAGTTGTGTTGTTCAACCACAAAGTGCACAGTCAGGATGTGTGAGTGCATGGGCAGAACCATACGCACACTGTGTCATAGTTTCACTTTCTCTCCCACACACAAACATTTCAACATACATTTGCAAAAATCAAAAGTCATAATAACACCAAAGGACCAATGCACCAGAAGGCAGATTTCCTGTCAATAAAAGTAAAGGTCATCTGTAAACTGATGGGGATTCTAGAGACAATGGAAACAAATAATTCTACTCTGAAAACAAGTAAATGATAAAATAACACAAGATATAAATATATAAATCTGACAATTTCTCAAAATAATAATAATAATTAAATAATAAAGAAAAATATAATAATAATAATAATAATAATAATAAAAAGAAAAAAAAATAATAATAATAATCATAATCATACATAAAAAATAATAATACATAAAATAAATAAATAAATAAAAATAATAATCTATTTTTGTCTTGAATCAAATAATTAGTTCTGTCCAACAGTTCAATGCAGAGGTTTACAGATGTTTTAATCCCACTCTATCTCTCTACTATTTTTACGACAGTATCTTCTTCAGACTTTAAATTTGCTAAATACTTTAACCAGATGAGTCAGAAAACAAATAAAAGTGTTTTTAATATATATGATGGTGTGTTATTCCACATATATGCTGGTTTATCTACATGTACACAATGGATCTGTAAATATTCC
>CM035801.1:10154294-10169294 GCA_020466265.1 Siphamia tubifer | reverse complement strand
TCAGATTTGTTTTACAGTCAGGGTGAACATTTGTTACTAACATACAACACACAGGACATATACTGGTCGTTCCATCACTCATTAATAAAGCAGCATGGTTTGATAAAAGAATTAAATAATTAAGATCAAATGAATAAAAGACAAATATAAGAAAAAGAATAAAAACCCAGAAAAGATTAAAAAAATAAAGAGTAAAATATATAAATACAATTTAAGAGTTTAGAGTCACAATAATAATGATCTGAAAAACAGATCCATGAAATAAATAATTAAAATAAGTGGATAAACTAATCTGAACAAGATCCTTTTTTTGCTTTAATTCAAGCTAAAATATCCTGTTTTATTTTGTCTAAGAATAAGAATAAGAATAAAAATAAGAATAAGAATAAGAATAAAAATAAAAATAAGAATAAAAATAAGAATAAGAATAAAAATAAAAATAAAAATAAAAATAAGAATAAAAATAAGAATAAGAATAAGAATAAGAATAAAAATAAGAATAAGAATAAAAATAAAAATAAAAATAAGAATAAAAATAAGAATAAGAATACAAATAAAAATAAAAATAAGAATAAGAATAAGAATAAGAATAAGAATAAGAATAAGAATAAGAATAAAAATAAGAATAAGAATAAGAATAAGAATAAGAATAAGAATAAAAATAAGAATAAGAATAAGAATAAGAATAAGAATAAAAATAAGAATAAGAATAAGAATGGATTATATTTCTATAGTGCTTTTCAAGGCACCCAAAGGTCTTTACATTAGTGATCCATTATTCATTCACTCTCACATTCTCCCTCTGGTGGTGGTAAACTACATATGTAGCCACAGTTACCCTGGGGCAGACTGACAGAAGCGTGGCGGCCATTTTGTACCTACATTCACCAAACATTCATACACATTCATACACCAGTTTGAGTGACACTGGAGGCAAGGTCTGACACAAGGACACAACAGACTGACAGAATGGAAATCAAACTGCCAACCCTTCGGTATATAGACGACCTGCTCTACCAACTGGCCGCCCTATTTAAAGTGTTTGTTCGGCATTTTGCAGATGAAGCTCTGTTTTTAGTTTGTCTGGGATGACTAACAGCCTTTGTGATCACAATTTTAATATTTGTTGCTGAACCAAGTTTCAAAAGTAAATGGTAAATGGACTGCACTTATATAGTTCTTTTCCACCTTCATGGTGCTCAAAGCACTTTACATTAGCCTCTCATTCACCCATTCACACACACACTCATACACCAGTAAGTTTCTAAGGTCTATGGTCAGTCCTACTGGGGACCTAAGTCAGGGTTCAGTGTCTTGAAACATGAAACTCACCATGTGGTCAGTGATGGACAGCGATACCGTAAGTTGACCTGAAAATCATTATGAAGTATAGTATTTAAATAGTTTTAACATTTGCTGGACCTATTTTATCCTTATATTCTTCCATTAGCTTAGTATTGACGTCCCACCACCGGTATGTGTCATAGTGCAAAGTACCACAACTGACAAATACTACAGGTTGTATACAAACACAGTTGGTAGAGCCAATGACTGAAGGGTCGGAAGTGATTACATATTGGTGGGGATCTGGAAGAGATCCTGGATTCTGGATCACTTTGAAATTTTACATTGTGGTAAATGGAGAATATATTTCAAAGTGATCCAGAATCCAGGATCTCTTCCGGATCACCACCAAAATGTAATCACTTGTTCCATGTGACACTCTGAACACATCCTGAAAATTTCATCAAAAATTATTTGTATTTGAGTATTTTGAGTCATGGGCGTAAAATTGCATATGGACGCTATGGACATGTCCATACTAATATATGGACATGTCCATACTAATATATGGACATGTCCATACTAATATATGGACATGTCCATACTAATATATGGACATGTCCATACTAATATATGGACATGTCCATACTAATATATGGACATGTCCATACTAATATATGGACATGTCCATACTAATATATGGACATGTCCATACTAATATATGGATGGGAAGTTAAATGACATTTAGGAACAAAAGGTTACAGTATTTTCTGGACTATAAGGTGACACCTTATGTATGGATTAATTGTGGTTGTACTAATTTATTTATTTATTTATTTATTTAGCCAGGATTGTCCCATTGAGACTAAGTGTCTCTTCTTCCAGTTTCAGACAGAGACAACACAATAACACATATCACACATGGGGACTCGAGTCTGAGACTTGGACTTGAGTCGCACTCAAGTCACACAAACAAAGACTTGTGACTTGACTGTAGACTTGTGTGATATGACTCGCAAGTTCATTATCATGGAATTATTAGTTTTATTATTTAATTTGTTTCCGTTTTGTTTCCAACATTATGGGAAAATCACAGGTAGAAATAATAGTTTCCCTGCCTTGATATTTGTGCAAAGGTTTGTAATGCGTGCGTGCTGCCACTGGGTTCAAATTATAAATATATTGTTTTTGTAATTTGATCAAAATACATTGATCAAATTTAAACAGAGCTTCACATTGCACATGCATTGTTGTGATTAATGTTGATGGTGAAATAACAGAGTCTATAGAACAGTAATGTTATGAATAGGTGTTATTGTTGTCTGTCTTCTGTGCTCTGTTTTCCTGTGTGTCTCTGTCCGTCATCTTTTCCCTAATTCTTATTGCTGTCGCCTGTGAGTGATCAGGTGGCTGTATATAAGCCTGCTCTATGTGCCTGTCCTTTGCCAGATTGTTTTTGTTTTGTCAAGACTTTCCAGCGTTCCGTCAGCCTGTTTTCTCCATGCATCACCTGTATCCCGTTCCTGACCCGTTCCAGCCTGCCTCCGACTTAGACCTGTTTCCGCCTGACCACATCTCTGTCTTCGACCTCTGGATCTGAGCCTTATCCTGTCCCGACTTCGTTCCTTTCTGTTTCCCCGGTACCCGACCTGCCTTTCTGGACTCTGACCTCTCTCTGCTTGTCTCCCCTGGATCTCCGTTACCGAACCCTGGACCGGACTACGTATTATCTTGTGCCATTCCCCTGTCGACTCGATATCATACACTGTGTGAATAAACCGTTGTTTGAACGTTTACTCCATGTGCTGTCTGCATTTGGGTCCAACTCCGGTTCGTTACAAGTAAGACCTACACACACTTAAATACTATGTACTTAATACAAAACTATACAACAATGTGGTATGATCTCAAATAGTATCTAATGCAAAAACGTTCATTTCAGCCATTTGAGACTTGACTTGGACTTGTAAAAAGTGACTTGTGAACATCTCTGACACATATCAGGGTGAAATAAGCAAACATAACACATTGACAGGGGCGGGGGGTTACGTAGATCGTTTATATCAGTCAGAACGGACTTGGTCTGTAGGAATCACCTGTCATGATGAATCCATATTTCGAGTCCAACTCCTGGTATTGTCTGTTAAAATCGTTACTTTTCTTGGACGTTGGAGACTCCTCTTCTGTCTCTTAAGTGGTGTTTTCTTCTTTAAAAAGAAACTTTCCAAAGACATGTTTTTTAATATGTGGGTTACAGTTTTGACATTCAAGTGACAGAGATGTAACCAAGAGAAGCCGGTGATTTTTCAAAATAAAAGATTTTTCAGACTTGGAGAAATAATTGATTGGGCGACATGGTATCAATTGATCCACGGACCAGTACCAGGGGTTGAGGACCACTGCTTACTTATCTAAGTGTCCCAGTGAACAGAGAACTGACTGTTCCTGTGAACATGGGCATCGCCCCTGTGGGGGATGGGGGTGTTGCGACACTCCCACTTCTCTAACCAGATGATTCCATAGCCTCCACTTTTTCCTGAGTTTATATATTGTATCGTTACTGGACCAAGGAAACGGGTCTCACCTACTTTTTATTTCAGGATAAACAGTTACTGTCGTCACAATCACACCAAACAAACATCAATAACATTTCGGAGCTGTTACAATATCTATGGTTTAAACTGTTTACCCGCCCGGGCGGCACAACAGCATATGTAAATGAAGCGCACCTCAGTTCAGCGGTAATGTAAACAGCTCTTCTTCATGGTGTTAACAAACAGTCATTAACCAGTAAGTAATGACAAATGTTACTGTTGTTAAACTAAGTTAAACTAAACTATGTCTTGTTCTGTGACATTTACCCTAAGACAGTGGTTCTAGAACTTTTTTCACTGATGTTCCCCCTGAGGAACATATTTTTAGTCGTCTCCCCTGACATGGACAAAACATTTTTGTAAGAGGAACAGTGTCTGTAAAATCAGTGTCTGATTTATTTTAAATCCTTTTTAATCCATAATTTAGACTTTTTATCTCAGAATTTTGACTTTTTATCTCAAAATTTAGACTTTTTATCTCAGAATTTTGACTTTTTATCTTGTAATTTTGACCTTTTATCTCAGAATTTTGACTTTTCATCTTGTAATTTTGACTTTTTATCTCATAATTAGATGTTTTGAGTATAGGGGTAGGGAGGGGCAGGTTTTCATTATTGTATTTCTGTCAAAATTTTTGTTCTTCTTGAAATAAATATTTAATTGAGGAAAAACACATATTTTTTCTTACTATTTTTCTGCCATATATTACTTTTTGAATCTAACCATTAATAGATAATTGTTCGTTAATTTTCAGATGATAGATTCAGAAAATTTTGCTGATGTCCCACAGCCTGGACCACCCCCCACATTTTAAATACCTGTGACACCCCTGCCTGTGAGGACCACATTCAACTGGACAAAGACTTATTCTGTAAAAACAACAATAATAATAATAAATACATTTAACTACAAAACCACTCTGAGAGCACAGACCTCCACCAAAGTAGACCCTCCCCCCGATCATCACCTAAATTTAATCATTTCCAGATCTGCCCTTTACCAACATACCCTGAAAATGTCATCAAGATCTGTCCATAAGTTTGAGTTATCTAACAGACAGACAGACAGACAGACAGACAGACAAGATAACAATCATGTCATCTTCGTCCCAGTACAGTAACATAAGGCTGTGAACAGTTTAGTGCCTTTGGTTTGTTTGGTCATATAAACCAGCTCTGTGTCTTCCACCCACCTTTAACTACAATATCATTTCCATTTTTATCAAGGTTAATTGTTTTTTTCCCCACATGTGTAAATATAAAAGAACTAAATAAATCAGATTAACATGTAAACAGGCACAACGACATGGGAGGAGTGTTATCTGATAAAGGGTATCAGATGATGCTGTTTACAATAATCTGACACCTGCAGACATCCCATAATGATCACAGTATTAGTGGATGGAAATGGAGTCACAACAAACTGGGTTTTCATCAGAAAACACAAACATCTGCTGGAATGTTTCTGGACTGAATGAAATGGAAACAAGCAGAGGTGGTTAAAGTACACATTCTGTACTGCAGTAGAAGTACAGCTACTGGTGTGAAAAATACTCAGGTAAAAGTAGAAGTACTGATTCAACTCTGCTACTGAAGTAAAAGTAAAAAAGTAAAAATTTTGAATTGTAATAAAGTAAAAAGTAAAACTGCTTTTTTTTTGCAATGGATGAAATAATACTTATTTAAGCAGGAGAAAAAAAACAGAAAAATGTCAAAAATATCCAAAAATAAAGTCTTTAAAGTGAGTTACTGTGTAGATGATGTGTTTTATTGGGTTATGGTACTGAGTTTAGTGGGTATGGACAGGATATTTAGGAAACATTCAAAAGTTATGAATAAATAAATAAATACATTGTAAGATAAAATCAAAATTCAGAGAAAAAAGTCACAATTGTTAGGAAAAATGTTAAAAGGAAGAGATAAAAAGTCAAAATTATGAGATAAAAAGTAAAAAAAAAAAAAAGACAATATGATATAGTAAGTCAATTCAAGTCATAAATAGGTGTTTTATTGGGTTAGGGTACTCAGTTTAGTGGGTATGGACATGACATTTAGGAAAAGTCATAAATAGGAGATTTTTTTAAAAGCATATTATGAGAAAAAAAAAGGCAGATTTAGGAGGAAAAAAAAGTGAAAGTTATGACAAAAAAATCAAAATGACGAGATAAAAAAGTAAAATTATGAGAAAAAAGTCATGAGATAATAAATGGATAACTATAGTAAAGCCACCATTAATGATTTATGACTTATTGTTCATACTGTCACATTATTTAGTTTAAAAAAGTCATGAGTCTATTCTGAGAATGTAAAGAATATAAAGTACAGATATTTATATAAAAATGTAGCGAGTAAAAGTAAAAAGTTGGCAGAAAAATAAATACTCCAGTAAAGTACAGATAATGTGTAGAGTAATGGAGTACTTGTACTTAATTACTTCTGGAAATAAGATTGTTATTAATTAATGACATGAATAAAAGTAAAACTGAAATTCTTTTTTCCTGAACTGAAAGAAATAAAAACTGTCATTAAAATTCAAATTAAAAAAAACTAGTTGAAATTGTATTGAGTGTTTATAAAACAAACTGAAACGCAGAGGTGTTAAAAGTACTCACATTCTGTACTTAAATAGAAGTACACTTACTTATATGAAAAAATACTCTGGTAAAAGTAGAAGTTCAACTCCTCAACTTAAGTAAAAGTAAAAAATACAATTTCTCAATTATAATAAAATTACAATGCATAATTTTTATATAAAATGTTAAAATTAAAAATGTCAAAAGTATGAGATAAAAATTCACAAATTATAGGAATTGAGGCAGAAGTGATTTTAGTGCCAGACTGGAAAAATATACAAAGTATTAAACACTTTAAATAGCAATAACTAAAAATCAACATCAGCTCTAACTAGAAAAGACAGCACAGACCTCCACCACAGTAGACCCCTCCCCAGACCACCACCACATCTAATCATTTGTTCTTTGTGACACTCTAAACACATCCTGAAAATGTTCATTTAAACTCATCCAGTTTTTAACTTATCTTGACCCCCCTCCCCTCCTAACTAACTAACAAACAAACACAAATAATATCGTCATTTAAATATCGTCTTTAACCTGTTTATGTATCAGCAGAGGTGGAAGTAACTAAGTACAAGTACTTCCTTTACTCTTTAGGTATCTGTACTTTACTGGAGTATTTATTTTTCTGACAACTTTTACTCCCTATTTTATTTTTATAAATATCTGTACTTTATATTCTTTACATTCTCACAATAGACTTTTTGAAACTAAACAAATGTGACAGTATGAAAAATAAGTGATTTACTATATCATAATAATGTATTTCTTATCTCATAATTATTTATTTCATATCTCATAATTATCTATTTCTTATCTCATAATTATTTATTTCTTATCTCATAATAATTTATTTCTTATCTCATAATTATTTATTTCATATCTCATAATTATCTATTTCTTATCTCATAATTATTTATTTCTTATCTCATAATTATTTATTTCTTATCTCATAATTATTTATTTCTTATCTCATAATTATGACTTTTTTCTCAGAATTTTGACTTTATTTTACAATTTAGATTTTTCTGTCTCATAATTATGCTTTTTAAAAATCTCCTATTTATGACTTCAATTGACTTACTATATAATGTTTGACTTTTTATCTCACAATTTAGATTTTTTATTTATTTTTTTAATTTATAACTTTTGAATGTTTCCTAAACATCATGTTCGTACCCATTAAACTATAAAACACATCATCTACACAGTAACTCACTTTTAAAGGCTTTATTTTTGGATATTTTTCAGATATTTCCTACTTAAATAAGTATTATTTCATCCATAGAAACAAAAAGCAGTTTTACTTTTGACTTTATAATAATTGATAGGTCGTACTTTTTTCATTTTACTTCAGTTGAATCAGTACTTGTACTTTTATCAGAGTATTTGTACTTTGACCACCTGTGGTTATTGATCATGAGCAAAGGCTGATGGGAAAAATCCGTAGCTGTGTGTGTTTGTCTGTGTTCCTTTTGTCCCTTTACCTTCATGTGTCCTGTCAGTGTCCACCCACACCCACGCCCACACCCACACTGAGCATGTGGGAAAGGTCTTCTTCACTCTCATTCTGTCCTTCAGAGCCGTGGGAGGTTTGTTTTTGGTGTTAATTTGGTGTAGGTGGATCTTTTCTCTGTTCAAACTCACCATCAAAGGAAGAAAAAAACAGAGAAAGAAGAATGTGAGTGAAAAAGAAGCTGATACTGGACCAACGTCTGCTGAAGAATGGACTGAAGGAATGTGTGCTGTGTAGTGTTACTGCAGAGGTGAAAGTAATGAAGGAAAAATACTGTGGTACTGTAGTTTTTATATGTACTTTATACTCCTTACATCTATATAAATATATGTACTTTATACTCTTTACATTTATATAAATATATGTACTTTATACTCCTTACATTTATATAAATATATGTACTTTATACTCTTTACATTTATATAAATATCTCTATTTTATTTATACTCTTTACATTCTCAGAATGGACTCATTATTTTTTCAAACTAAACAGATGTGACAGTAGAAAAATAAGTCACTTCAGAGGAAAAATCAGTGGAGGAGAGAATATATATATATATATATATATATATATATATATATATATATATATATATATATATATATATATATGAGATATAGATTAGTAATCCTTTTTTTAGATTAGTAATCTAATCTAATTTCATTTTGTTTTCATTTTTCAAAAAAGGTAGATTATTGCACTAAATCAGGGGTCTCAAACATGTGGTCCAGGGGTCAAATGTGGCCCGCCAACAATTCCAATGCGGCCCATGGGATGAAGAGCATAATAACTTATAATTTATTAAATTACTCCATATTTTCTTCTCAGTTCTTCTTCTTTTTTTACAGTGCAGTAATTTATAAAGAAAAAAGGATTCCATATTTTCTTCTCGTTTTTTTTTTTTTTGCCCATAAATGACAACTTCATAATTATGTAATTGTTTAACTGCAAAAAATAACATTAAATTGTGAAAATCTTTACATTTACAAACTATCCTGAATAAAAAATTATGAATAAAAAAATATGATTAAAATTAACAAATGTGAAAAACCTGAAATGTCTAAAAAAAAAAAAAAGACACAATTTGAACCATTTTCTGCTTCTGTTATTAAGAGTTTATTGTCTTTGTAAAACTGATCCATAATAAAACAAACTAATGATAAACTGAATATTGTTAAAATTGCTCTGATTTTCCTTTTTTTTTTTTTTTGCATTTGGATAATTTATAAAATCACTTTCATATTTTAATGTGGGTTTTTTTGCACTAAAACAATGACAAAAATGTGTAGTTATCATTATTTATAGTTTATTATATTTAAATTTTACTGGAGATTAAATCAGACTGAATTTGGCCCCTGATGTAAATTTAATGAATGAATGAACACAATACTTTAGTTTCAGTTTGTCTTTTATATTTTATGTGATTGTTTCTCTCAACTCCTCATATATTTTTTTATTATTTTTTATTTATATTATTTACTCTAAACTCCATGTGGTTGAAAAACACTGACGTTGTATAAAGTCACATTATTTCAAAAACAAAGTCCAAATGGGATCAAACATGAAATCCAACATTTTGTGAAATGCATGAATATATTTGTAAGAAAACCCCCAAAAAAGTGTAAAACAGACTCTTTTCTCTCCTGTCGACAGTGCACTCCATGAAATGAGGCTCTCACTGCAGAAGAGGGTGAGAACGCTGCTGATGCACAGAATACAGTGGCTTAACCCTTTAACGCCCGACACTTTAGCTGTTCCACAATAAAAAAAAAAGAATAAAATAAACAAAATGAACAAAAAAGTCAATAAAAAAAAACTACACAAATTAATAATAAACCAACAAAATAATTCAATTCAATTGTATTTATAGAGACACAAATCACAACAGCGTCGTCTCACTGGGCTTTACAGTCACAGAATCAATCAATCAACTTTATTGATAAAGCACTTTTCATACATGGTGAATGTAACACATTGTTTTACATCAGGTTATGTTTTGACTTTGCAAATTCATCCAACGGTTGGACTATAACATTTGATGCGGCCACATTTTGTCCTCAGGCCACATGTTTGACACCCCTGGTTTAGAGCCAATGGGGACAGACTTTTGGATCCACCCTCCAGTGGACATTCAAGACACGACTGGTTCTGCTGCCCCTGTCACTGCTGGGCTTTTTGACCATCTGCCTCTCCTCTGGACCTCCTCTGTACCTCCTCTACACCTCCTCTGGCCCTCCTCTGGCCCTCCTCTGGACCTCCTCTGTACCTCCTCTGGCCCTCCTCTGTACCTCATCTACACCTCCTCTGGCCCTCCTCTGGACCTCCTCTGCACCTCCTCTGTACCTCTTCTGCACCTCCTCTACACCTCCTCTGCACCTCCTCTGCACCTCCTCTACACCTCCTCTACACCTCCTCTGGCCCTCCTCTGTACCTCCTCTACACCTCCTCTGGCCCTCCTCTGGACCTCCTCTGCACCTCCTCTGTACCTCTTCTGCACCTCCTCTACACCTCCTCTGCACCTCCTCTGTACCTCTTCTGCACCTCCTCTACACCTCCTCTACACCTCCTCTGGCCCTCCTGTGTACCTCCTCTACACCTCCTCTGGCCCTCCTCTGGACCTCCTCTGCACCTCCTCTGTACCTCTTCTGCACCTCCTCTACACCTCCTCTGGCCCTCCTCTGTACCTCCTCTACACCTCCTCTGGACCTCCTCTGCCCCACCTCTGCACCTCCTCTGCACCTCTTCTGCACCTCCTCTACACCTCCTCTGGCCCTCCTCTGGACCTCCTCTGGACCTCCTCTGGACCTCCTCTGCACCTCCTCTGCCCCACCTCTGCACCTCCTCTACACCTCCTCTACACCTTCTCTGGCCCTCCTCTGTACCTCCTCTACACCTCCTCTGGACCTCCTCTGGACCTCCTCTGGCCCTCCTCTGGACCTCCTCTGCACCTCTTCTGCACCTCCTCTACACCTCCTCTGGCCCTCCTCTGTACCTCCTCTACACCTCCTCTGGACCTCCTCTGCCCCACCTCTGCACCTCCTCTGGACCTCCTCTGCCCCACCTCTGCACCTCCTCTACACCTCCTCTGGCCCTCCTCTGTACCTCCTCTACACCTCCTCTGGACCTCCTCTGGACCTCTTCTGCACCTCCTCTACACCTCCTCTACACCTCCTCTGCACCTCTTCTGCACCTCCTCTACACCTCCTCTGGACCTCCTCTGGACCTCCTCTGCCCCACCTCTGCACCTCCTCTGCACCTCCTCTACACCTCCTCTGGCCCTCCTCTGTACCTCCTCTGGACCTCCTCTGGACCTCCTCTGGACCTCCTCTGGCCCTCCTCTGTACCTCCTCTACACCTCTTCTGCACCTCCTCTACACCTCCTCTGGCCCTCCTCTGTACCTCTTATACCCCTCCTTTGCCCCTCCTCTGCACCTCCTCTACACCTCCTCTGGCCCTCCTCTGGACCTCCTCTGGACCTCCTCTGCCCCACCTCTGGCCCTCCTCTGGCCCTCCTCTACACCTCCTCTGCCCCACCTCTGGCCCTCCTCTGGCCCTCCTCTGGCCCTCCTCTACACCTCCTCTGCCCCTCCCCTGCCCCTCCCCTGCACCTCCTCTGGCCCTCCTCTGGCCCTCCTCTACACCTCCTCTGCCCCACCTCTGGCCCTCCTCTGGCCCTCCTCTGGCCCTCCTCTGGCCCTCCTCTACACCTCCTCTACACCTCCTCTGCCCCTCCCCTGCACCTCCTCTGGCCCTCCTCTGGCCCTCCTCTGCACCTCTTATACTCCTCCTTTGCCCCTCCTCTGCACCTCCTCTACACCTCCTCTGGCCCTCCTCTGGACCTCCTCTGCCCCACCTCTGGCCCTCTTCTGGCCCTCCTCTACACCTCCTCTGCCCCTCCCCTGCACCTCCTCTGGCCCTCCTCTGGCCCTCCTCTACACCTCCTCTGGACCTCCTTTGCCCCTCCTTTGCCCCTCCTCTGCACCTCCTCTACACCTCCTCTGGCCCTCCTCTGGCCCTCCTCTGGACCTCCTCTACACCTCCTCTGGCCCTCCTCTGGACCTCCTCTACACCTCCTCTGCACCTCCTCTACACCTCCTCTACACCTCCTCTGGACCTCCTCTGGCCCTCCTCTGTACCTCCTCTACACCTCTTATACCCCTCCTCTACACCTCCTCTACACCTCCTCTGGACCTCCTTTGCCCCTCCTTTGCCCCTCCTCTGCACCTCCTCTACACCTCCTCTGACCCTCCTCTGTACCTCCTCTACACCTCCTCTGGCCCTCCTCTGTACCTCCTCTACACCTCCTCTGGCCCTCCTCTGGACCTCCTCTACACCTCCTCTGGCCCTCCTCTGGACCTCCTCTGTACCTCCTCTACACCTCCTCTGGCCCTCCTCTGGCCCTCCTCTGCCCCACCTCTGCCCCTCCTCTACACCTCCTCTACACCTCCTCTGGCCCTCCTCTACACCTCCTCTACACCTCCTCTGCCCCTCCTTTGCCCCTCCTCTACACCTCCTCTGCACCTCTTCTACACCTCCTCTGCACCTCTTCTGCACCTCCTCTACACCTCCTCTACACCTCCTCTGCACCTCTTCTGCACCTCCTCTACACCTCCTCTGGACCTCCTCTGGACCTCCTCTGCCCCACCTCTGCACCTCCTCTGCACCTCCTCTACACCTCCTCTGGCCCTCCTCTGTACCTCCTCTGGACCTCCTCTGGACCTCCTCTGGACCTCCTCTGTACCTCCTCTACACCTCTTCTGCACCTCCTCTACACCTCCTCTGGCCCTCCTCTGTACCTCTTATACCCCTCCTTTGCCCCTCCTCTGCACCTCCTCTACACCTCCTCTGGCCCTCCTCTGGACCTCCTCTGGACCTCCTCTGCCCCACCTCTGGCCCTCCTCTGGCCCTCCTCTGGCCCTCCTCTACACCTCCTCTGCCCCACCTCTGGCCCTCCTCTGGCCCTCCTCTGGCCCTCCTCTACACCTCCTCTGCCCCTCCCCTGCCCCTCCCCTGCACCTCCTCTGGCCCTCCTCTGGCCCTCCTCTGGCCCTCCTCTACACCTCCTCTGCCCCACCTCTGGCCCTCCTCTGGCCCTC
The DNA here is from genome assembly GCA_020466265.1 of Siphamia tubifer. Lineage (NCBI taxonomy): Eukaryota > Metazoa > Chordata > Actinopteri > Kurtiformes > Apogonidae > Siphamia > Siphamia tubifer. Next base: position 10,156,228 of record CM035801.1, on the reverse strand, counting down.
CTCTGGCCCTCCTCTACACCTCCTCTACACCTCCTCTGCCCCTCCCCTGCACCTCCTCTGGCCCTCCTCTGCACCTCTTATACTCCTCCTTTGCCCCTCCTCTGCACCTCCTCTACACCTCCTCTGGCCCTCCTCTGGACCTCCTCTGCCCCACCTCTGGCCCTCTTCTGGCCCTCCTCTACACCTCCTCTGCCCCTCCCCTGCACCTCCTCTGGCCCTCCTCTGGCCCTCCTCTACACCTCCTCTGGACCTCCTTTGCCCCTCCTTTGCCCCTCCTTTGCCCCTCCTCTGCACCTCCTCTACACCTCCTCTGGCCCTCCTCTGGCCCTCCTCTGGACCTCCTCTACACCTCCTCTGGCCCTCCTCTGGACCTCCTCTACACCTCCTCTGCCCCTCCCCTGCACCTCCTCTGGCCCTCCTCTGGCCCTCCTCTACACCTCCTCTGGACCTCCTTTGCCCCTCCTTTGCCCCTCCTTTGCCCCTCCTCTGCACCTCCTCTACACCTCCTCTGGCCCTCCTCTGGCCCTCCTCTGGACCTCCTCTACACCTCCTCTGGCCCTCCTCTGGACCTCCTCTACACCTCCTCTGCACCTCCTCTACACCTCCTCTACACCTCCTCTGGCCCTCCTCTGGCCCTCCTCTACACCTCCTCTGCACCTCCTCTACACCTCCTCTACACCTCCTCTGGCCCTCCTCTGGACCTCCTCTACACCTCCTCTGGCCCTCCTCTGGACCTCCTCTACACCTCCTCTGCACCTCCTCTACACCTCCTCTACACCTCCTCTGGCCCTCCTCTGGCCCTCCTCTACACCTCCTCTGCCCCTCCCCTGCACCTCCTCTGGCCCTGTCCCTCCTTGTTGGCTGCTCCACCAGTGTTCCAACATTGTTGTGTGTGTGGGTGAGCGCACAGACAAACAGGCCGTATTATCTCAGTCAAACTGTTTCCTCATCACAGTTTGTGGAGGCGGACGAGACATTCCTGAAAATGCAAAACATTCAGATGAGGCTCATTAAGGCAGAACTTTTCAAACCCTCTGTGTTCTGCAGAAACTTAGGAGCTTTTGTCGCCGCAGAGCTATTGTTCGTTCGCTGCTGAGCCTGAGCATCTTCAGTGAATGAGCGACTGTACAGAAGCTTCATCATATGATTCTACAGCTTCTGATGCACTGAGTAAGAATGTGAATGAAGAGCAACAACACTAATGTCAGAGGCTGATGACCATGTATATGTACTTAAGTACACGTTATAAATACTTTATTTGAGTATTTATTTTCATGACAACTTTTTACTTTTACTCCCTACATTTTTATATAAATATCTGTACTTTATATTCTTTACATTCTCAGAATAGACTCATGACTTTTTTAAACTAAATAATGTGACAGTATGAACAATAAGTCATAAATCATTAATGGTGGCTTTACTATAGTTATCCATTTATTATCTCATGACTTTTTTCTCATAATTTTGACTTTTTTATCTCATAATTTTGATTTTTTTTTGTCAGAATTTTCACTTTTTTCTCATAATATGCTTTTAAAAAATCTTCTATTTATGACTTTTCCTAAATTATCATGTCCATACCCACTAAACTGAGTACCCTAACCCAATAAAACACATCATTTACACAGTAACTCACTTTCAAAAGCCTTTTAAAAATATATATTTTTGCTTTTTTTTTATCTCCTATTTATTACTTGAATTGACTTACTATATCATATTCTCTTCTTCTTCTTTTTTTTTTCTTTTACTTTTTATCTCATAATTTAGATTTTTTTATCTCTTCCTTTGACATTTTTCCTAATAATTGGGACTTTTTTCTCAGAATTTTGACTTTATCTTATAAGTTATTTATTTATTTATTCATAACTTTTGAATGTTTCCTAAATACCCTGTCCATGAAAAAGAAGTCATGAATCAGTAAATCAGAAATT